>JAVQJL010074795.1:0-88709 GCA_036024295.1 Nannoperca obscura | reverse complement strand
TTGAACGGTTGTGTGTATATATATATATATATATATATATATATATACACACACACACACACACACACACACACAACACACTTGCTACTACACTAACATGCACTTCTGTCTGAAATTATTATTATGAAGTTATAAATGTCAACTCTCCCTGTTCTTCTCTACAGATTGAAGATATTAAACAAACTCTGAGACTGAAGCAGATGGAAGAGGAAGACCACCAGAAGCGAATCAGCAACACCAGACGGACCATTGAGGACTTGAAGGCAGAGCTTGCCAAAGTTGGCAACCAACCAGATGTGACACCCCGGATCAACGCGGTCAATGTCGAGCTGAGGCGCATCCAGATGGAGAGAGCCAAGATCGAAGGAGAGAAGTCCGACCTGCGCAGGGAGAAGGACCACCTCTGTGCCGAGTCCATAAGTGAGAGTCTGAACCAGTTCAAATTAACAAAGATCAAATGAATTAAACACAAGAAAAGACAAGAAAAGATCATGTTTGTTTCTTTTTATATTGCCAGTGTTGGAGAAAAAGCTCAATGACATGAACAACATGATGAATGCCAAAGAGGAGAAGCTGCGAGGACGCCACAAGGACACATACACTGCCCTCCTGTGGCTCAGAAAGAACAGACACCTCTTTTCCGGAAATGTCCATGAGCCCATGATGCTGGTGGTGAGTCCCAGGGAACCATGTGGGTAATATCCCCACCCCATTTAGCATTTCTAAGCAGTATACAAACATTTAATAAATGTAATGTAGAAACAATTGTAAATAAGCAGCAATAAGTGTTTATTAATGTAGTTGTCAATAAATATACCTCTTGTGGGCACCGTGGAGGCTGCTGTATAAACAAGGTGAATGATGATAAAGTGAAACAGTTTCATAGGAAAAGTTAACATTTTTGACAAATACTGTAAATTATTAAACACATAGAATGTTCTTTTGTCTACACATCTCTTGCAGCTTATTACATTATAGTGTTATAAACATTTATTCAATGTTTATATAAGACTTATAAATGCTAAATAGGGGTTTAAAAAAGTGTTACCACAATAGCAGGATGACCAATTAAGACAAGTGTGTTGGGATTCACTTTCTTGACTTTGGGGGACTACATTGTTTTTTTTATATAAAACACTTGAAATATTGTTAAAGAGTCTACATTTAGGACACAGTCCCCCCCCAGGAACTAAAGCTCTGCTGATTTTGACAGCAGTCAGTATTGTGCTCGTGATGCTTTTTGTATCAGTTACATAGCCCCCATGCTAATCCTTCCTGATTCCCCAGATCAATGTGAAAGATCCTCGCTTTGCTAAGTACGTGGAGAACCACATCTCATTCCACGACCTGCGGGCGTTCGTCTTCCAGAGAAAAGACGACATGGAGAGGTTCATGACTGAGGTCAGGCTGCTGCAGATTTTGACTGGGTGGAGGATGATAAAAGCCTTGTGAATGCAAATTATAGTTAAGCTTAACTTTAGAAAAATCTGAACTTTGTGTTGCCCGTCCAATATTTTACCCTCCCAAATGAGAAATTTAGTTTGGTCTGTCCTGACCCTCAGGTCCGAGACAAGCTGAACTTGAAGGTGAACTCCATCTCTGCTCCGGAGGAGTCGTGTTCTAAGCGGCCGCCATCCCGAAATATTGAGTCCCTGAGGTAATGACCTATAAAATCAACATAACATTTATTTAAATAAATGTATTTGTGTGTGACTTTTTTTCTTTTTTTCCCCGTACCTTTTCATGTGTAGGCGTTTTGGGTTCTTCACCTACTTACGTGAGATGTTTGACGCCCCCGATGAGGTGATGAGTTACCTCTGTCACCAGTACAGGGTACATGACGTCCCTGTGGGCAACAATCAAACTAAAGCCATGATAAGAACGGTGCGTTCCCTTTTGTTTTTTACAATTGATTTAAGTTCTCAGAACACCACAACAGAGATTTAGGAAAGTGAATGTATGGAAAAATATCTTTGCAGGGTTTGTACAAAGTCTTAAAAGTTTGTAAAATGTATAATTTGCAACATAAAGGAAAGTTCTTTTCTTGTGATTACTCGTCATTCATAGCTAGATGAGCCCTCTGTTGACTCCTTACTCTGGAAATTAGGAAGCATTAAATGATCATGATCACAACATACAATCAAAGTTAATATGAACAGCTGGTAAAAGTGACAATATACATTGAGTGCTGTGGGTGTAAAGGAATTCTGTATACTTCATTTTTTGCATTTGCAGTTATAGTAACAGTTTAGATGTGATGAGAGTCTGGAAAAATGTGGTGTAGGAACCTCGAAAGTGCCTGAAAAGTGCTTGAATTCTACTTTTAAAAAGCTGTAGGAACTTTGTGTTTTAGGTTGGAAATCATGAGAAATGATGTAGGTTGAAACTGGATATGTCAGTGAGGTCTGTAAATAACAAATGATGTAATCACCTCTTTTTAAATTATGCATTTTGACCTAGTGTCTTTCAGTAGCATTTTTCAATTTGATCTCAAAGAAATTAGTTCAATTGAAAATTTGATTGAGAATGCGTATTTTCTTACTGTCAGATTTAATTTTAAGGATAATAAGGACTCTCGGCTAATCTTTGTGTCCATTTCCCCCCTACAGGTGATTGAGGAGCCCTACCTCAAAGTGTTATACACAACAGAGGAGAGGTACACACTGAAGAGGTCCTTTTACTCAAACAAGATTAGCACCAGTAACTCTGCGGTGCACCCATCGCAGTACCTCACCATCACCGTGGACGCCGAAGAGAAACGGCAGCTGGAGCAGCAGATGAAGGTAAAGAAGAGACACATTTGGAAGCACAGCCCAGGCCCTTATTCTTTTCTTCTAGCATCTGGTACTCCGATAAAGATACAGTACCTTGAGGCATCTTGATGTGCCTCGTTTTTAAGAGGTTAACTAAGGTGAGAGTTTAACTGTTAACCCCCCGCTGTGACCAGGCCTGCGAGTTGAAGTTGAAAGAAATTGATGAGCGCATGACGGCCCTGCAGAAGGAAGCTGCAGCACTGGATCACAGTGACAATGAATTGTTGGCAGAGAAGAAGCAGCTCTCTGAACTGAAGGGCAAAAAGAGGCAACTGGAGCAGAAAATCAGTACCAAACAGGACAGGTGAGTCTGTCTTAGATAGTCAAAAGGCCAAACAGGCACAGAATATAGTTAAGAAGAAGAAGAATATAAGTTTTCCTCTGTATCTTGCAATACGTTGACAAATGATTGATTAGTAAATTGTCTTTATAGAGATGTGTTCGTTTGGTTAATGCAAATATATTGGAATCGGACTAACTCCCTCTTCCCGCGTGTTTAGTCTGAAGCAGATGGAGCAGAGTGTCATCAACCTGAAGAACATTGAAGAGGAGACTAAAGAGAAAATTGCAGCTGTCAATTCTCAGAAGGTGTCCATAGTCGCAGCGTTCATAGCCCAAATGAAGGTAGGGATGAATTATGTTATGCTGGATTTGTTTTTCCTTTTACCGTACTTTCCGGACTATTGAGCGCACCTGTAAATAAGCCACACCCTCTGAATTAACGCGCAAAATGACTGATCTGAAGAATTTAGCGTGAGTGCGTTTTGATTTACGGTGATTCGAACGGTTTCATTGGTCCACTGTGACCTGTTCGGTAAATTAATTGGTCTGGTGTGACGAGCCTAAATGTATTGGCGGCATGACGGCGTGAAAAAAGTAGCGGCTTATAGTCCGGAAATTACGGTAATTATTAGCCTTCAACAATGGGACTTTTCTTTGCCTCTGCATTTACCTCCCTTCTATGTTTTAATAACATTTCTGTATTTTTTGGAACAGAAATCAACTTTCTAGCAGACTTAAGTCAAACTTTAATTATTTTAACAGTGAGAAAGGCCATTTCTGATATTGCCATCCTAGATCTTTATGGATAATAGCTCTCATGTCTTGCTGTAAAAGTGCAAACCCTTCTCCATAATCTTTCACTGCCTACTTTCTGCCTTTAAGTGTCTGACTCTCTTTGTGCCCTCCACTTCCCTTGCCTCTCCCCCGACTGTAGCTGAGAGCCAAGCTGACTATGGAGAAGGTGTACCTGGCTCTGGAGACGGTGGGGCTGACGGCTGAGAAGGCCAAGCTGGAGAGTGATTGTAGAGAAGGTGTCACTGAACTCAAAATCACTGATGTGAGTGTCTCTCACACACACACACACACACACACACACACACACACACACACACACACATACCTTTTTATATACATCTGCCCTGCTGGAGTGTCCGTTATATAACTCTGGTTGTGCCGACTGTCTCAATGTGTTCTTGCAGCAAAAATGCAGCCGTCTGGAGCAGAGGAAGGTCCAGCTGACAGAACAATGCAAAGGCCTGCTGAAGAGAGCAAAGTCGATCTGCAGGATGCAACATGATGAGTCATTACCCAAAGACCTGCATAACGTGGGTGTTTGTTTTATTATATCGCTGAATGAAACAAGCCTCTTCCCCCTCTGTCACTGGAATATTTTCCTTGTGATGTGGTCCAAACACTGCTCTGTAGGCCTTCCTGATGCAAAATATTATTATTACTGTATAAAATATTCATATAGCATTCTTGTTTTTGTTAATGCAGGCTTTCAGCGAACTGCCTGACACGCTGGACGAGATTGATGCCATGCTGAACGAGGAGCGGTCCAGAGCTGAGTGCTTCACGGGCCTCAGTGAAAGTGTAAGAGCACACGAGAATCCCCTCAGGATTTCCCCCTACATAATTACAGTATCCTCAGAAATTAGATACATCTCTTCTAACTCCAAACTATCTGTTCTGGCCTGGAAATCCTGTTTAAATTTCAAACAATTCATTCAGTTAATTCTCTCTGCTTTGAAGGTTGTCGACGAGTACAACAGGAGAGAGCAGGAGATCAAACATCTGGAGAAAGAGCTGGAAGACAAGAGCAACGCCCTGAACGACTACCGACAGAACATATCGGAGGTACACGAGATGTCGCTGCCACGACTCCTCTGTTTTGTAGAGAAATGTGGTTCAGTCTGTGATTTCCGATGACGGCATGCTCATCCTGTGTATAAATGTGTGTCTCGCAGGCTAAGGAGCGCTGGCTGAACCCGCTGAAGCAGCTGGTGGAACAGATTAATGACAAATTCAGCGATTTCTTCCGCTCCATGCAGTGTGCAGGAGAGGTGGATCTGCACTCAGAGAATGAGGTAAATGCTCACACACAAAACAACGCTCATAATTAATCTGACATCTCGGGGTCAAAGGAAGATTTGTATGTAATCCTGTCATCATTTCCACATTAAATGACTGTTGTCTTGCAGGAGGAGTATGACAAGTATGGGATCCGCATTCGGGTGAAGTTTCACAGCAGCACTCAGCTCCACGAGCTGACGCCCTACCATCAGAGCGGTGGAGAGCGCAGCGTCTCCACAATGCTCTACCTCATGGCCCTGCAGGAGCTTAACCGCTGCCCCTTCAGAGTGGTTGATGAGATCAACCAGGTAGTGCACTCACTCACTCACTCACTCACTCACTTACTCACTCACTCACTCACTCACTCGGAGTTTGCTTCTTTGTCTTACATTTTAGGAATCATTCACCAAAATGTTAAGTGCTTTATTAAATGGCCGTGTCGTGGCGCTCATGAATCACTGGTTCTGGACAAATCATGTTTCTTCTGTCTTCTGAAGATTTTGCACGCTTCTTAGTGATTTAACAGTTAGCTTTATCTTCACTAATATAATTTGTTAGCAAGACAGCTAATTGTTCACTTTCTTTACACATACATTCTCAAAATGAGCAAAACAGTAACACCGACAGATTTGACAGGACATGGGACTGTATCCACAAACATCTGAGAGCTCCTAACTTATCCTAAAAGAATCTAACAAGGAGTCCTAGCTTAGGAGTGATTTCGGGACAGAACCTTTTCCTTTTAGTGAGGTGGTGTGGTTGACCGTGTTGCTAAGTATGATACATTAGATTTAAAGGTGTGATTGGTTGATCAAAAATAAGAGAGGCAGAAAAATGCACTCTTATTGATAATGGGCATAGAATAAATAGGGAAATCAATAGGCCTAATCATATAATTTGGTCTCTATCAAGACATGGTGTAATTATGAATATTATTTTATGTAATGAACATCTCTGTTGAATTGTAACTAGGAACTAGTCTCAACTGTAAGGGGAAATTCTTAGAAAACGTCATTATTCAAATGTTCTTTTCGTCACTAGGAGCAACTCTTTGTACTAGGAGGCTTAATGAATATGACCTCTGGAGTTTATATACTGTTTTCAAAGAAGGAGCGTGCAAATATTGATTTTATTTATTTATTTTTCGAGCCTGCAAGCATTTATTGCAACAGGTAGCTGTCACCTGCTTGCTCACGTGGATGTGACGGAGACTGTTTCTCTCTTTTTCTGCAGGGAATGGATCCTGTAAATGAGCGAAGAGTCTTTGACATTGTGGTCAGCACGGCCTGCAAAAAGACAACATCCCAGTACTTCTTCATTACACCCAAAGTAAGTAAAGAATTATTTATATAGCACTTTTTAAAACACACAGTTACAAAGTGATTCACACACGAAAATGAGTAAATAAATAAAGGAGTGGAGTGGTGGAGAGCAAAAACAGAGTGATTATCAGACTTCACCAGGTGGCCGTAAACATGACTCCGAATAAATGCTACCGTTGGTCTGTGTCTGCCGGGTTTATATAAAAGCAACTAACAAGTTAGCTATATCAACTAAAAAACTTATGATGGTGAGGTTTAAAATGTTTTGTGTGAAACTGTATCTGCTGTGTGATGTTGGTGCACCATCAGAGTCTGTTCACTGTCCTGAACTTTCACTCTTGCTGTTTTTGTCTTCAGCTGCTGCAGAATCTTCAGTACGATCACGAGATGACCGTCCTTTTTGTCCACAACGGCACCCACATGATTGCCCCCAACCAATGGGACAAGAATGCTTTCATCAGACGACGTCGGCAAAGAAAAGCCAGGGCATGAGTCCACCAGGCCGACCTGTCCTGCCTTAATTCAGTTAGTTTGTGAAACTAATGTTTATCAGATATCATAAAGACTTTCTTGCCAGCTGTACGAAGCTTGGAAAGAGAAGGTTTTAGTTTTGTTCTGTTGAAGAGTTTTCACAAGTGCAACAATATGTTTATTCATCTGTTTTAAGTTGTTTTATTATTTGTTTGTAACAGTATTGACATTTATAAAACGGGTTTACAGAAAAATTTACTGTACATGGAGCATGTTTGCTGATTCCTCAATTGTACATTTTTATATTTATGTAGAAACACGTTAACTGTTTAGATAAACCAAAATATGTACCATCTCATCTCTTTAACAGTTCACATGCACATGTTGATATTGTATATTTGAATAAAATATTCTGCTGTTTCCGTTCTAAATGTATTCCATTTTTTAGGATATTCCTTATAGCTTGAAGTCAGTATGCAGTGTAGGTAATGGCATTTCCTGCAAATACATATCAACAGCTGTTTTTGCGTGCAAAACGCCATAGAAAAAAGGAAGGAAAGGGGCATATGTGTTAGAAGGGACGTAGTGTGCATTAATAGACAAATTATGCAGAAGTATACTTTAAAATTAAACTTTCATTAAATATCCACATGACCATTTAAATATCTCTGATGTGACAGATGAGTGAGCTAAGTGTTCATACTTTTCTTCAGTGTTTTATTCAGAGTTTTGTGGTTAAAGTGATTCTGATATCACGCTCAGTGTCTTAAGTGTAAAAGCATCCTTTTTTTCCCACCATGTTTGCTTTCCATTAATCACTTCAGTATTCAGATTTCCATGAAAAGCATTTGGAAAAACAAGCAGTAGAAAAATGCACTGAAAGAACTAATTTATTTACAGAGCTCTGATGTTGCTAGTAGTACTGGAAGGTTCATGTTGAATAGAAGCTGCCATCCGTCTCCCAGGCGTGGCCCTTGTTTGAAAAAGCCTGTGGAGAGAAAAAAAAGAGCATTGTATTGATATTTGGGACACACCTCGCTCCAGACAAAGCCAGATTCTCCCCCGACTCACTGGATTTAGGTTGGAGTCAGATTCCACCACTCGGAGTGTATTAGCTTTGTTAATGTTAGATTCTCCACACAGACATCTGCTGCCGAGACTGGGGATCATAATAACTGAACCTCACCTGTGCTTCACTTAATGCTGTAAATGGAGCGCCTCTGTGGATCCACCCACACTCTGATGTCTTTCTCCTGTTCCTTTTCCAGCATGTCCTGCTTTACGTTTTCTTGTTTCCTTTAAATTAACATGAAATATCATAAATAAACACAGTTGAATTTGACTCCTGAAATGCCACCGCTGACACAGTGACGTTGAACTGCCAGGCCACGAACTTAACACCACAAACACCTACCTTTGGTCCTCTGATACGGTCACCTTCTGGTATAAAATCTGGTTCTTTCTCCAGAAGAAGTCCTTGTGGTGATCGTAGACAGACTTCAGTTGGAAGTCGAGGCTGTCGTTTGGAGCCTGTGGTGGAGAAAGGAGCGGTGCATTCAAAGTACTGAGTTTACCTTGAAATATTCTTCTGGTTTCATAAGTGAAGATCAAACTCATTGAGGTTACCTGGTGCTCATATTGCATGACACTCCGCCGGGTGCTGGCCAAAGTGGCTGTATCATGGAGGCGACTCCAGGGTTCCTCTGTTTGGGCGATGTGAGTTGGCTTATCACATGTTTTTTTCTACACAGTGGGAAAGGTGGAAAAATGTATTCCAAATTTACAAAGAAATAAAATTTTTGGTGAAAATTACAGCACAAAATCACACTTGGTGCAGATGTAAATGACATGATGGGGTCTCTTATTGCTATGGGTGGTTTTAACGCGTGGACTGATGTATTTCGATCGAGAGTTTTCAAAAGTGGATATTGTTTAGAGTGAATCCCCACAAATGTAACAGTGCAATAGTGCTTATTAATAACTGATTTGTATAGTTTGACTTTAGGCACCATATATGTTAATTTTATTAGATTTTTGTAATCCACAAAATGAGCCAACAACAACTGACCTCACACGTCACATAAGCATGTTGTTTTAGGTAACACCTATAGTGAACAAACACACACATTTTAATGTTTTATGCCAAATGTATGTAAATGAGAACCCCAGAGAAACAGTTTTTGTGACTATTTGGGGCAGATACATTTCTTGAAGTATCTGGTATCTTATATAGCCTACTCTGTATATTTACATTTAGATAAAATATACTATTTTATTTAATCTTTAACATTTACTATTTGAAGCATTCTGATACAGGGGTCTGATACAAGGTCCCATGGGACCAGGTTCCCAGGTTCACTGCAGCAACTGGTTTGTAATAATTTAATTATAGGATGTGGGAATATGCACCACTAAAGCACAGTATCGAGTGACGAGAGCCTCGAGCTCCAGACCTGCTTCATTACCTGGAGAATGGAAGATTGAAGCAGGATCAAATGCGTATTTTAAAATAAATCTCTGTAATCAAGTGGCGTTTAGTTTTTGCCTCTAGCTCATGTTTTCTTTAGGTAACACGAATACCAGACACATGGGCCTAGTAAGTTAGTATCAAAAGAAAAACCCACCTGCTGAGACCTGTAGCCGCTGAGAGTGAAGCCGTTTTCAAACTTTGGGGAGGGGAAAGGATCCCGGCCTGACATCTTTAATGACAACACGAAGCTCGAAAAACACAATATGTCTGGAAATGTGTTGTTAGCTTTTAATCTAGCTAAATAGCTCTCCTAGGGTTTACAACCCTGGTTTCTTAGCAACCACAAACTTCCGGTTGAACCTTTCAAAAGAAAACGATTGTTTGCGAAAGTTTTCCTCCTCCCACGTGTTAGTCAGTTTGAATCAGTCTTTATTAAAACTCAGGTGTTTACAAATTATTTCCCCACATCTACCTGCCCTGTCCGTTTGAAACAATGCCAAAATGACCACTTGCTGTTTTAAAATGAAGACTTTTTTTAAGCCCACCACATTGTAAGCCATTAGTTTTCTTGAAGATGAATTAACAACAGTTGACATCTCACTTTTACAGTAAATGTCCAAACAATACTATCAGAGGGCAGTTATAATACAAGTGAGTGTTTAAACAGTCAGTCGGGCATTAAATGATGATTCAGTGTATAAACAGGCATCCGAGCCAATCAGCTCCCAGTATTTGCTCACCGTTCAGAGTGAAGCCGCGCCTCCAACCGCGAGCAGCACCTGAGGGCGCAGGTCAACCGGCTGCTCCATCACTTCAGCACTGACAGGAGGCGACGATGCAGCCAGGCCCCACACACCTGAGTCACCTTTTACTGTGGCTGCTTTTTGCACCAACCTCTGCGGATTTGCCCATGTGCAAAGAGGTGAGGACATGTATATTGTTTTATTGTCAGCCATTTCTACAGAATAACAACTCACCAAAAGCTAAAATGACTCATAGGTGTCAATTGTTACTATTATGGCATTTTAATGTGCATGTTAAGGTGTCATCGGGTCAATTATGGGTTAGCAGAAGGTGTGAATTAAATTTGAATCCAGAAAAATATTAAATGTGTTGCTCTGAGGTGTGAGACATGCAACATTCATGAACATTTTAAAAGATAGCTGACCTAAAGCTTCACCCAGTTACACATATGTCTGATAATGTAAGGAAACATGCTCAAGTATAATTGCTTCAATTCAATTCAAGCAGTATTGACTTTAATCAAGTGTACATCTTCTGATGGGATGTTTGAATTGACACAACCCAACAGTATTGTTTTTAGCAAGTCTAGTAAAACACTTTAGCGTCCTTCACATATTGTGTGTGGGAAATGAACATATGTTTCGCTAGCAAGCGTTTGAATTAGGCTACACTGCATTAGTCACTTGCCTTCTGCTTGCTCCAGTGTAGTTATGGTTATCACACACTTGTTTTACTAGAACCTCCATATGTTACACTGCTCTACTGTGCTCTCCTCGCCCTTCTATATCTGTAGTCAATTTGCATAACAACATTACCGTTTGATAAAACTCAGAACATTTCTTTTTTTTAATCAGCATAGCCTACTCTGAACATTACCACAGCATTTGAGGAATTAAGTTATCTAAGCTGTAGGTGAAAAGTTAGCACAAGACCTGTAGACGTTTATTTTGAATCTATTGGGCTTATATGTGATGAGGATTTGGGGAAGAGGCCCTGGTAGCAACTACTTTCATCAGGTGAATTTGTTTCCATGCCAGTCCATTGACCTTGAGGCACAGTGGCCGTTATATCCCGTTGCCTTGGTTTCCTCATGTTTGTTTAAAGGAGGCGATTACGCTACAGAACATCCCCAGTTTGATGCATTTTTACATCAGATCCTCCCACCCAGACCCATGTTCACTTGATATCCCATCCACGGCTAATGTAGCAGCTCTAATTAAAAACAAAGACCCAAAAGAGCTCTGCTGCTGCTGCTGCAGGTGTGTTTCTGTTAACTATTAATCCCACAAGGCTGTGTGTGGGCTTGGATTAGTCTGCTGAGTGACTTTACCTGGACCAAGATTAAGCTGTGTGCTCAGTCAGTATTCGTGACTTGTTTCTGAAGGTGTCAGATCAACAACATAACCTTTAATGCTATGTCACATCCAAAATTACATCATTACGGGTGACTCAGCTACTGTAAGTATCTCCAAACGGCATCAAAGCACGACAGACAAATACAGCAAAAGCTTTGTTTCTGGGCTCCTGCTGTCTCCAAAGTCCTGCGACAATGCTGAAATGAAATGTTTACAAAGGGATTGGACAAATCAGCATTTCTCCCCCCTGGCTAAGTAAATAAGCTCTGAAGAAGTCTCACTGGTGCTGCGCACATCCTTGAAGAGTGAGATTAACAGTTGAGACGGCCTCCTGGGCAAATATTAGTCGCAACTTTTATTTGGAAAAGAGGCGTGCCTGGTTTTGGAAAAAGATAAAACAAGGAATAAAACAATCTGCTGACCTATTTTAATAACAGCTCCATTTTCTTTTCACATGCATGAGTTGTATCTCCATGTATCAATAAAATGTATGTTTAGTACTTCTAATATGAACAGCGTGTGTGTGGTGCGTTTTTATCCAGTTGTGTGAAACTCAACACCTGTGTTTTGTCCCTGCAGTCAGATTATCACTTTGAGTACACAGAGTGTGATGTACTCGGGTCGCGATGGAGAGTGGCAGTTCCCAACAAAGCTGACACATGCACAGGCCTCCCAGATCCAGTCAAAGGCACTGAGTGCAGTGAGTGTCCTGCTCTTCCGTCTCGTTTTTTTACATGTTCTGCATGCCATCAATCTGTATCACAGCTTTAATGTGAAAACAATAAATTGTTACCGCACCTTATCTTCTATACTACTTGTTTCTTCTACTCACATCTTCCAATGTGCCCTCTCATTTCTCTTTTTGCTCTTTCGTTCTCTCTTATAGACTTCTCCTGTGAGGAGGGGGAGTTTCTCGACATGCAGTCACAGCGGTGCCAGAAGTGTGCTGCAGGCACCTACTCTCTTGGCACTGGCGTGGCCTTTGATGAGTGGGACAGCCTGCCGTCTGGTTTTGTCAACCACGTGGTGACCATGAATGGTGGGGACGCCCACACTGACTGCTCCAAGTTAGTATATGCGTCACTTGTTTGTATCTAAAAAGGAGGTTTTATTTTCCTGCGTCTTTTGTTGATCGATTGAAACTCTCACTGTTTTCCTTGTTTTTGGAAGCTTCTTAATCTGTTTCTGCTGCTGATCTTTCTCCAGCTCAACCTGGACACCAAAGGGTGATTACATAGCCTCAAACACAGATGAGTGCACTGCCATGCTGTCCTACGCCGTGAGCTTGAAGAAACCTGGAACTGTGTCCTTTGAATATTTCTACCCTGACCAGAGCATTTACTTTGAGTTCTTTGTAAGTGTTTTAAAAATGACTTTTGATGTTCACAAAGATGGCTGTTTTTAGTGTGTGTATGTGTGTGTGTGTGGGGGGGGTATTTGTTAACTTCTGGCTTATTTTTTTGTAGGTTCAGAATGACCAGTGTCAGTCTACGGATTCCGAAAGCCGGTGGATGAAGACCTCTGAGAGCAACTGGAGCAAATATGGGGTTTGTCTGAGTGTAGCTTTAGCACTTCATTACACCTTCTGGCATTTCTTTGTCACTTGCTGGAGAATTCAGACCAGAAGAGCTCTCAGTTTTTCTCTGCCACACTCTTTGGTTCCATTCTCATGTTCATATTCATATTCACTCTGTGCAGGTTGAGCTGAATAGCGGCAACAATGTGCTGTTTTGGAGAACCACCACGTACACTGTGCAGGGCAGTGCTGTCAAACCTGTGCTGTTAAGAAACATTGCCATATCAGGTAGGTACACACACCTGTAGTGTGTCGCAGCAGATTCTGTTCACTCCTCAACTCCTGTTTCCTGTTAATGATTACAAGTTGATTGATGTTTTTTCTTTCAGGGGTGGCCTACACATCAGAGTGTTTCCACTGTAAACCAGGCACCCACAGTGCAAAACAAGGATCTGCCCGCTGTACCCCCTGCCCCGTTGAAACCTTCTCCAACAAGGGTGCCACTGTTTGCCATCAGTGTGAACCAGACACATATGCAGGTATGCATGTTTGCATTTGTAATGTTCTGTCCACTCAACTCAACCACACAATTTGACAGCATCCTTGTAGATATGTCTAAAACTTACAACCATTACGTATTTGCATTTACACACACACACACACACACACACACACACACACACATGCAAAGCAATCTGCATACAAATACTGCTTTTATTGCTTGAGGGGTTACAGAGTGTGTAAGTTTTGTCTTATCACTGGATCTTAATGTGAGCTGTGTGTTTTCCCTCGTCCCCCGCCCTCTCTTTCCCCTGGCTTGGTTTCTATTTTTCCAGAGCCTGGTTCAGGGAGCTGCAAACCGAGACCTGCATGTACAAACAGCGACTACTTCTACACTCACACTCCCTGTGACTCTGAGGGCAAGGTAATGTAGAAAATGATGTTCCTGCAGGTTCAGTGGAGGTGAACAGAAAGAGAGAGAGAGAGAGAGAGAGAGAGAAAATCCTGCTAACAACCATCTGGTGTAACTATTATGTTTCTTTAAATATCCATTGTCCGGGCTGATTGTGTATGCCCATTGAGCCACTGGTGACTTCTTTCATGTATTCACGTCTGGCTTGCTGTGTGCCTCAGACTCAGCTCATGTACAAGTGGATCGAGCCTAAGATCTGCAGTGAGACCGTCGAAGGAGCTGTGAATCTGCCCGCATCGGGGGAAAAGCAAACCTGTCCCCCATGTAACCCGGGTTTCTTTGTCACCAACTCTTCCATATGTGAACCCTGCGACAAAGGTTTCTACTCAAACGGAACAGGTGCCGAATCATTACACTCCATATACTCTATATAACATGCTTGTCAGACTGAGGGGCTTATTTTGTACTGTCATACAGGTGTATTTGTCAAAGATGTTGATCATTTGATTAAAACATATGAATTAATATGATTTGAACAAAAGCTCATTTACAACCTTTGTGTGGCTGTAAAAATCACCAAAGTTGCTAAGAGTTCTTGACTGCAGAGTATATATATATATATAGAATTATATATATATAGAATTAGAATTAAGTATTCAGCAAAACCATGTAGTAACAACATATAGTACTAAAACAGTAAAGGCAATTATTTAAAATGGACAGTTTCCACCTGTTCATAAAGGCTATAAAGGCTGACATTTATTATTATATTATATTTATGCTGGACCTTTCTTATTGTCACATTCAAACTTAATGAAAACCCTGGTGACTCAGAACAAGGACAACACAATTCAAAGGGAAAAAAGGACTTGATCACACTGATTGATTTGCAGCCTTTAATACATTTAAGACATACATTTAATTGTTGTGTGCTCCGGTCCTTTTTACCTTTAATATAAACCTCAATGGTAGTGCCATGACATTCCTGTTTTATTTTATGTATATTAATACATGTATACCCTGACATAATAACACATTATTTACTGGCAGACTGTTCCAAGTGCCCTGTTGGCACAGAGCCAGTGGTGGGTTTCGAGTACAAATGGTGGAACACGATGCCAAGCAACATGAAGAGTTCAATCTACCATAAAGAGTTCAGCGACTCCGAACACAACACGGGTGAGGTGCAGAAGGACACCAGAATGACTATAGGTTGAAGGATAGCACAACTGAACACCCCAAAATTGCCCCCGGGGACAAATAAAGTTTTTTGAATTGAAATTTGAATTGAAAAAGCAATTATCCTGAAGAGAGAAATGAAGAATAAGGACAAAGAGGGGCAGAGAATCAAATAATAAACATATCAGCTTCAGCATTTGACAAAATAATATAAAAGTACAAACCTTGAGTTAAGATTATTTTGTCATGCTACTGTTTCAAAACGATTTGACGTTGAATTTCAGCCTCAGATATTGCTTATGAAACTAACTTTGCTTTGATCCTTATTTTCAGTATATGTGAGTAATTTATGTCCACCTGAATTACTGCGTGTGTCTGTATTGCTAGGATGGCATAGTGGAGCGTGTTACAGATTTTAAAATGTTGTATTTATTTGTAATGACAGCATGGGAGGTGGCTGGAGAGTATGTCTACACCACCCCCGGGGATCAGGACTCCGACTACCTGATGCTCATGCTCAGTGTCCCTGGATACAGGCAAAGTCAAACATGTCTCTTAAAGGAATTACACATAAAAGTCTATATATGCACACACTATATTGTGGTTGGAAAAGTGAAATTAAATGTCACTTGTTTCCACAGGCTGCCTCAGTCCATGGCCAAAGACAGTGAAGGAAGCGAACTATCTCGCATCACCTTTGTTTTTGAGACCAAGTGTACAGCTGACTGCAAATTCTACTTCCTGGCGGTGAGGGAACATTTATTATCACATATAAGCTTCATTATGCATACATGTAAACAGGCTTGGCATCAGGATGAATCTATATAAAGGTGAGTGTATTTCTCTGCAGGGTTATAATCAATGGAATAATGAAGTGGTAGAGCAGTGGAAAGGCAGCAACAGGAAACAGTCGTACTCCTACCTGATCCAGAGAAACAGCACCATCAGCTTCACCTGGACCTTTCAACGGACGGAGGAATTCAAGACGGTGAGACACAATCACACATCTCGAATATCACTTTTGATCTATGGCCGTCCGACAGCTTCACTCCCCCAGCCTTAAAAATATTTTTTTAAAGGAATAGGTAGAAAAAAGTGTCAGTATCAGTGTCATCCATCCTTCTTACTAGACAGCCAAAGCCAATGCTACAGCAGTCTATCATAGTGAATTCAAGCTCTCTTCATCTTATAGCTTTATATTTTTTAGTATATCCATTTTGTGTCTGTGTTTCAGTGCATATTATTGATACATATATAGTGTTCTTGTTATACTTTGTGACAGACAGTGTAAAAACAACATGCTAAGAACTACAGGTACATGTGAGAGGAATCACACATTAGCCATTATAAAGGTTTTCATTTATATCATGCATGAGGATTTGCAAGAGGGCCAGAAGACGAAGCCCTAAATTTAGCAATAAATACTGTAAATTTACAGTGATATAAACTGTAAAATCTAAATTTCCTTCAAGCAGCACAGAGCACAACGTTGTGTGTAGAGCGACTCAGCTGTTGAATGATACCTTGTGTTTCTCTTCCCCCAGGAGAGGAAATACAGCGGTGATGTTGCAAAGATCTACTCCATCCACATCACCAATGTGATCGGAGGTGTGGCCTCTCAGTGTCGCCGCTGTGCCCTGAGGTCTACTAACGCGGGGTCCACCTGTGTTCCCTGCCCACCGGGCCACTACATGGTCAATGGGACAGGAGTGTGTATGAGCTGCTCGCCAAATAGCTTCATCAGGGCTGATCAGCCTGTCGGAGAGGCCGCTTGCGTTCAGTGTGGACCAAACACAAAGAGTAACAAGGTAATGGGAACAAAATGATAAAATACAAAACCCTGACTATATCGGTCAATGCTTGAATGTATGCAGAGCTGTTGAGCACACAGAAGTCATGTCCTCTGGGTTCTTTCTGGGAATTTGGGGGGTTTGGGGGAAAAAACATTTACAGAAAATATAATTGGAGAGTTGATTGAATAAAGAAGGTGGGGGTGCATTGGGCAAGTTGGATTCATGACCTCAGCATTTCTAAAACCCTGGCCATGGCTGTAAATGGATAATAAAATCATTGTTTCTTCTTCTACTCAAAAGTGAAAAACTGAGATGTTGATACTATTTTCTGCCATATTTGATTTTGAATTGTTGAATAGTTTATTCACCATAAATAACGGTCTGGCTATTTACTGCTTACTTCATTTCTTTTATAATACTTGCTAAAAACAGCTAATATCAGAATAAAAGTAGTTGTATTGTTTGGGTTTCCCACAGGTGGTACATGAGATTATTCCACCTACTGTAAACATAATGTGATGTATATCTAAATGCACCTATCTCTCTATCCTCCAGGCCCACGCAGCTTGTCTCAGTGACTGCACGTTGGACGTGCAGACGGGAGGGGGAGCACTGCTGCACTATGACTTCTCTCCTCTGGCCAACGTCACCGGCTTCCACAGCAGCCCCCGCTTCACCAGCAAAGGCCTGAGATATTTCCATCGCTTTAATTTGAGTCTGTGTGGAAAAGAGGTGAGAAGCTGCGATCCTGATGACTTTGGATTTTGGAAAATTTCAGTTTGACGTGCAATTAAACCTGCTGTGTCTCTCTTACAGGGCAGAGTGCCGGCTGCCTGTGTGGACAATGTAACAGAGAGCAGCAGAGAGGTCAAAGGTTACGTCTGTCAGTCCACTGTGGTTCCCTCTGACATCAGGAGTCAGACCGTGGTGTCCTCACAGCCTTTCCTTATTGGTGACTCACTCATCGGTATGGACTGAATGCTGCACCCATCTATTGCTGTAAATGAGAGGATATGTTTGTAATATCTGTCATTTGCCAAAAAAGGTTCGTTAAAAATGTCCTGATATTAATTAGGAACAACACACTGATGCTGTATACACTTTAAAACACCCTCGGCTTCATGTTTTGGTGGCGCGTTGGATCAGAATGTTACACATTCCTTTTTCTCAGCATCAATGTGTGTCAATGCTCCAAAAAGCAGCAGTTTTCTCACATTCATTCCCTGGATTGTAATGGATTTTGGCTGTATGATGGGTAAATGATGGGAATTACATGATGGTATGATGATTGTTTTTACGAGCACTAATAGTGCTTCAGTTAGAATTTTATGTTATATTGTTTAGCCTGCCAGGAATTAGGATCGCATCTAAATTGTTACTGAATTATACGCATCAAATGACTTCCACTTATTTTCTCAGTGGATCCCAATCTTGGGACTGAGACCCCCACAAGCTTTCACAAGCTGAATAAGGGGTTGTTTGTTTGTTAATGGGGTACAAAATAAGAAAAGATTCAGCTAAATTATATTTAACTTTTGTATTTTTATCTAATATTTCCAATTTTTTGTATTTAAGGGACTGAAACAGTTGTTGAGACAACTGTTGGATTGAATCCTAATGATTTTAGTGATCACCTGACTTTTCCACATGTACCACCATGAGGCTGATATTTGTGATTTTAAAAAGATTGTCAGGATGAATTCTGACTTTTTTGATAAATCAGCTTTGGTTTATGACCAACTATCTACAAAACTAACGTTCCTGCTATAGTGCATGTCATATATTAGATAAAAATGTATGTATATGTTTTCTTATTTTGAAGGTGTGACCACTGACACAACCCTGAATAGCATCTCCTCTCCAAAATGGCTGTTTCCCTCTGCGTCCGGCCTGCCAGATGTCATATTCTATTACAAGTAAATACAATTAAATGTTTCATTTTTATTATTATTTCATTCTTCCACTGTGGTGCTTTCAATTCCATGTTTTTAATAGTAAATGTTTGAGACTGAAAGTTTGATGATTTGTTTAATTATGGAATATAATTGAGAATCAAGGAAAGTCTTATCATATATCACATGTGCAATTTAAGACCTTTATGTTATCCATGTTTGTGATCTTTCCAGGTCCAGTGAGACGACTCAGGCTTGTAAACAAGGCAGGTCAGCCACAATGAGACTGAGATGCAACCCCACAGTGACCGCTAAAGACCTCATCACACTGCCAAGGTATCTTTCACTCTGACCAAGCTCAACTTTTGACCTTACAGGAGTTATCCAGACAGCGTTTAATTTGACACACACATACTGTATTACAACAGCCATATTTGGCACTTAAATGTCACATAGTGAGCTCTGTGAATCTGAACTGTGGACAAAATGACTCCGTGGAGATCACGTAAAGCTTATAATAATCTCTCTTACCTTGTTTTCCTCCACAGTAACTGTTCAGAGGGGACGTGTAATGGTTGTACTTTCCACTTCTTGTGGCAGAGCCAGCATGCATGTCCACTCTGCACCAAAAACCACTACAGAGAGATTGTCAGTGCTTGCATCCAGGGGATACAGGTAAAGCTGCACTGACATTGACATATTGACAAAAATACCTTCTCAACCCCACAAACCTATCACAGGTCCATCACACACTGTTGTTGTGTGGAAGGAAATGCTTAAAGATAAAACATTTTTCGATTATGTCAGATTTTATAACAGGAAAAAAATTATAAAATGGTATACAGGACAATGTGAATTTTTCATTTCATTTGATAATTTAATCTCAAAGAGGGTGGATCTTTCACTTCACTTAAGGTACTGTAAGTATGGTACAGATACAGTGGAGCACTGGGACTCGCAGATATATAATTATATATATAAATATATATATATAAATATATAATATATAAATATATAATGCATTTAAAGGAATAGGTTGACATTTGGAGAAATACTCTCCAAAGTATTTACCTACTTTCTGGGTGAGTTAAATGAGAAGATTCATGACATTAAGATGTCACTCTCATGTCAGTCTGTTAAATATAAAGTCACAGTCAGTCAGCTTACCAACACCTCTAAAATTCAATACAAGTTACTTCTTGTTTTTTTAATCTGTACAAAAAAACTTGTAAAAACTTCAATTTGTAGTTTTGTGTTAAACTGAGCAGCAAAATATTTAATGGGCGGTGTTATTATTACAAACTTTTCTTGTAAGGAAAATACTGAAAACATCAGGATTCAAAGTAGTTGACTGATGTGTGACTAAGGCAAATCTAACTATCTGTGTTTCAGAGAACCACCTATGTGTGGCAGCAGCCGCTGCAGTGCTATGGAGGAGAGTCCCTACCAGCACAAAAAGTCAATGCTTGTGTGACTCTGGATTTCTGGCTCAAGTTTGGTGTTTCCACGGGAACGATCGGTGCTGTGCTGCTCATCAGTATCAGCTGCTATTTCTGGAAGAAGACACGCAAGTGAGACTGAGATTCATATTTCCTTTGGTGGTTGTTGAGGCACTGATATATCATACTAGTAAATACGATTACAGCTAAAACCTAAGCCAATGGTATGAAGACGAAACTGTAATTTTTTGTTGACAAGATGTAATTCCTATCATTCTGTGTCTGTAGGTTGCAGTATAAGTACTCCAAGCTGATGATGAACTCTGGGGATAATGAGTGTGAGCTGCCCACTGCAGACAGCTGTGCAATAATGGAGGGAGAGGACGCAGAAGACGATGTCATGTACCTCACCAAGAAATCCTTCTTCACCAAAATGAAGTCCTTCTCACGAGAGGTCAGTAACCCCTCCATTCACACATACATTGAGTGAAATATAAGGCAACTATTCATGCTTCGTGTTATCATCAATGTGTTTTCAGAGGACATCAGATGGATTTGACTCGGTCCCTCTTAAGTCATCATCGTCATGCCAGCAAAGAGAGGAGGAAGACTCTGATGATTCTTAACTCAGAGGATGAATAGTTCCTTCTACGCAGAGCACAAAATAAGTGTTGTTTAGATAAACGGTTTCACATCAAACAGCTCCAACAGATGGAGTCACAGAAAATAGAGATACGCTGTTGAATTCATTGTATGTATTAAAAATAATGTAGAGTGACAATTGTATTTAGTATTATTTTTAACATGTTAGGTTGCCATACCTAATATTGCAAGTCTCCATATTGGGGATACCTTGTATTTTCCAAGCCCAAGTTGCAATTGTTATAGATATGTGAGTTTGTGTACATTTTACATAACTGTAAGTTTATATTTCATGTTTTTCTCTTTTTCTTTAATTTTTTTATTAGGCTATCTTGTTTTTTATTAGACCACCAGTTCAGTCTTATTTGGTAATATGTGAAATATATTACTTTTGTTAACCTTTTCTGCTGTCCCTAAGATTAAGATATAATCTTGCTTTATTATGAAATTAAGACATTTTCTGCAATACAAAAAAACAACAAATATGCATCTCTAGGACTTATGAGTGTCCTCTAATGCTGCCTTCATGTACTCTTTGTAAGATCATATTGCAGAACATGAAAATAATTATATCACTAGATAAAATAGATTACATATATTATATTACTTTTATGTTACTACTTTATATATGTTTATATGTGTTTTCATGTGCTGTTGATTGAAGAAAATAAATATGTATCAAAAGTATTTTTGTGGTTGTTGGTTTAAATACAAAAAATACAAACAGGGTGAAAGTTAAAAACAAGAATATGCACATGTGATGGATGTTTCACATATTTTACCAAAGAGTGCTGAATATACATGTCATGGTAAGTCAAACATAAACACATGATATTAATAATCATAATGTATCTCTTTTTTAAATGTCACATCTTGGTAAATCAAATATCACTATAAGCAATGGTGGAATGTAATTAGAAATATTTACTTATGACAATTCAGAATGATATACTGTACTTTTTAACTCGTTTTACATTTATTTTACAGCTATAGATACTAGTTACTTTGCAGATTAGGATTTTAGATACAAAACATTTGATCATTTTATAAATGTTATATATTGTTTTAGATTGCCAACAGTATATTAAATTGTTTTAAAAGAACTCCACCATGACCATAAATAACATTAAACTTTAATTAAACTGTTTACACGTTAATAAATTGGTAGTAATTATTCAATCATATACTGTAAATAATATAACAATGACAAAAGACATTCTGCTGCATTATGGATATTTTTAGTTCTGATACTTTAGGTACATTTCGCTTATAATAATTTTGTACTTTTGCATAAGTATTTTTACTTATAATGGGGTATTTTTGCATTGTTGTTCTGCTCTTGTTACTGAAGTAAAAGACCTAAATAATAATTCCAACACTCACTGTCGTTTTATAATTCCACAATTTTGATTGTTGTGTTGAAAGTATGGAGGAGTTTAATTTATTTGTTTTTCCATGTAGCACCTGAAAGCAGCACGTGTTTCAGTTTCTTTCGTCGGCTTGCTTGGCTGTCCCAAGTTTTTCTCTCGCGAGACTGGCGACGTGTTGCAAGAGGGGTGAAATCTCGTGAGCTATCTGAAAGCAAGCGGAGAGACGAACAAATAGCGTGAAGATTTAAAAACGTGCATTTAGCAGACGGTGATTCTGCAACATTTCGCAAGAAGACTGGTAACTTTTGATTACTTGGAGTTTTGTAACGACGACAAACATTTTATTTACCTTCTCATTTCGTAACTTGGGGAAAGTTGAACTCGGGCTGCACGGCTCGGAGTACCCACCTCGGAGCAGAAAGTGAAGTCGGTGGTCGGCAGTTGGTTCTGCAGGAATGTCGCAGAAAGAGAGACCCAAGTTTTATCGACAGGACGTCAACAAGACGATATGGGAAGTCCCGGAGCAATACCAAAGCCTCTTTCCGGTTGGCTCTGGCGCGTACGGATCCGTGAGGTAAATCACTTTTTATATTATTTTGTGAACGTGTGTGTAGCCTAGTCACCCAACTTAACCTCCATTCATTTAACGTTAGACGAGGCCTGTGCTACAGATGCTAAAGTTATGTTAGCTTGTCCCGCTTGTCGGCTAGCAAGGTGGAGCCACGATGTGCCTTTCAACAAGAAAACGCGTTGACTTGTTATCTATCTCGGCTTATCCACTTGTGAAACTTGTGAATAACCTACATAACTTTGTATGTATTCGCACAAGCCGCACTGCAGGAAACTGCTCACTTACAATAAACGTTACACTGTTGAAAAAGTATGCTAGTCTTTATCTGATCAGTGTGCACGTTACAATCACAGAATGGGCTGATAAATCAGTTTTTCTAATTGCTCACGCACTGTAGCTGCAAATCCGGTTTCCAAAAGTTATTAAAATGTCATCTGGTTTGGATAAAGAGATTGTATTTACATTTTAGTGTAAAATCCCACCAACAGGTGATGTAATCCGAGTAATTTGGGTGTTGTTAATGTGCTATGGAAGAATCTCAAGAACAAATATTACATATTAAATATATTCATATATTTTTGACTCACTACATTCATGTTGATAATGTGACAATATTTCTATTATTGGCGCCTTCATATAAATATTTTATATATATTCATCGTGAACTGTTTTGATCAGTGATTAATCATCTTTTTGCAAGGAATACTTTTTTACAATTTTAAAAAGAATATAATTAAAGATAATTATATTATTTGTATAATTTGTACTGTTTAATAATGAAAATAAATGTTAGTTGCATCCCTAGTCCAGATTACTATATCATTTCATTGTAGTGCAGCCAGTAAGACCAGGAAAGGACAGCTTTCCATATTCCAAATTATGGGCAGTCTCAAAAGTGGGTGCATATATAGTATCAAAATATCAATCAATATATTTTCCAGCCTTAATGAAAACAGCTTAATAATTTCCAGTAATGAAAAACAAATTTGCAGCACAGAGGTATTTGCAATTGCAGTGGACATGGGATCATGCCTCTTGAGTTTTTGAAAGACCTTGCTGGTAAGGTGGATTTGCTTAATGCTGCTTTGTGGCAAAACTGTAAGCTTTCACAGGATAGAGCCTGCTGATTTGATAGGTTGTGCTGAGACTATCTAGGACACAACATTGTCAGCTGTACACTTGGTTTTGTGGGCAGATGTTTGTTTTGCAAATGGAGGTGGACAGCTGTGCTGTTGCTGGGCAATAGGATAATCTTTTGCTGGTCAGATTACTGTCCGCTCACCATTGCATTGACTGTGATTGTTTTGTTTTTTTTTCTTCTTCCCAACAGCACACCGGCTTATATTGTCAGTGTTGACATGATGGACTATATCCTAATTTTACTGCAAATATCTCCGACCAGTTCTTTTAGACTGCAGTGCACAGCTTTAATTGGTCGCTCAGCTAAACTGCGTTGTACTATGTTGAGACGGCACATACTTGAAAAATGTTGACATAACTGACAACTTTTAGCCCTTGGAAGCTCCTTTTTCTGCTTTGATAAGTGATGCATATATTTGAGGTTGAGCACCCAGTTACCCAGTTCCCTCCTGAAATGCATTTGTTGTCTTTTCAAAAAAAATTTTTTTGATGATCTATATTTATAATTAATTCATACCTTTTTATAAATGCATGTTTTTAATAGCATGACACGTGCACCCACATTTGTATCTACGGCTAATGGTTGGGTTGATTTGGATGGAAACTATTCGACCTTTGCACTTCAACAGCTTGTGATCTTGGTGCAAACCTGGTCACGCTGCTTTCTAAGTCCTAGCAGGAGTCAAATGGTGCGTGTCCACTCGCTGTGACTATTAGGTGAGCTGAGCAGGAGGAAGTGTTTGGTTTGGGTTAGAGACAGTGAGCCTTTAGAGAGCAGCACGGCTACTCCCAATCTGCTGAGAGATGACATTTTCTGCTGATGTCGCCCTTTTCCAGCCTTCAGCAGCTCTTACTGCACCTACTTTTGGTTTTGAGAGCAAACTCAGCCCATTCTAAGCAGAAACAGTTTTTCTTATCTGCTTACAATTGACAAGCTTGCTTTTCATTTCAGGTTCATTTCTAGTTCAAAGCGTGCAATAGATGTTCATCATTACTTAATTTTTTCATGCTGACAAAACAATTATTTAAATAGGGTTATGGTGATGGTATGGTTATGTGTAATATTAATAATGAGCTTTTTTTTAACAGTTCTGCGTATGATATGAAGACTGGTTTGAAGCTAGCTGTGAAGAAGCTCTCTCGCCCATTTCAGTCCATCATCCACGCCAAGAGAACATACAGAGAGCTGCGGTTGCTAAAGCACATGAAACATGAAAATGTGAGTGTCCACTTGTTTTCACTTCCCTTTGTTCTGTCTGGTGGTGAACAGGCAGGCTGTTTGTGTTTGCTTAAAACAATCTGCAGTGTAATTAAGGTTGTAATTGCTGCCAGTTGCTCTCTGTGTTGTTTACTTGACAGTGGTTTTTATATTTTTGCAGGTCATTGGACTCCTAGATGTCTTCACCCCTGCTACGTCTCTGAAGGAATTCACTGATGTGTAAGTCGATGTGTTCGTTTTATATGAATTATCAAAGTTCTCTGCCTTTTGGCTCGGGGTCACTTCAGCGACACAATTTAAAAAAAAACGGTTCAACAAACTGCAGCCTTTTGTTTCTCAGCAGCAGACAATCCTAGCTGTGGCTGGGAAACACCTGGAGACAGGCCAGCTGACTAAACACAGTGGAACATTTCTTAGACTGTCCACTCAGTTAGCTATTCACTCTCTGGCTGCTACAAGAGTTATTTCACCCCCGCTTCCTTCCCTTTGCTTCCTGCTTTCTGGCATTGTGAAACAAATCTGTTTTGCTGCAAACAGGTAGTTATTGTTTGTTGATTTTAAAAGTTGTTAGAAATGGGAAGTGGATAGCTAGACTGTGTGACTCAATCCTCAGACGCTTGTGCTGCCTTCCCCTATCGTGTTTGGAATTTCAGGCTCCTTTTCTTCTCTACACTTAGTGACTTGTATCAAGATCAAATTGTGACGGGGCGTACAGTCGACACCCCACATAAGAATGCGTCTCAACTAAATACTTGGAGTCAGATTCCTCTTCCCCACTCACATTTGATTTCATACTTAATACCTCCCTCTATGGAAAACTATTCCTCAAGATTTGACTCATCCTAACTATTGTGGAGCAGTTGTGGAGTGGGCAGTGCAGCACCCGGGGCCCCACTTTATGTCTGAGGCCTTGGTCACCAGCATTGGCAGGATTATTTCTGATACCTAACATGAACGTTTACGTCTAAATATGCAAACTTCTAAGATCTCAGGAACTTCTAGTGTTGAGGATTTAACCTTGGGAAACTGCAGTGAATGCAAAACATGCAAAAAAATAATGCACATTTGAGCTTAGTCAATACAACTACAGATGAGGAAGCGGAATCCTTAAGTAAGGATTTCGAAACCCGTTACAAGTAGTTTGGCATATGCAAATCATCTATATTCACTTGTGCTAGGGAGTTATCTGAGTCACATAAACACTACAGCGTTTAGTAACTTTCTGTGAGTGTGTTCAGGCATGTACTTGCAATGCAGGGTTTCTACACATTTGCTTTATGAAATGGCACCCCTGCTCTTTTCCCTAATGTGTGTTTTGTTTGGAGAATGTTTGATTTCATTCTTCTTGACTGCCAGGAATGCATACCGTCTCTTTAAGTGTATTCATTTCTGATGAAAGTGAAGGTGGTTTGGTTTATATCAGGGGAGGTGACCCACTTCTGCGACCCACTGCAGGAAACCCTGCATCAATGCTGCACTACATATGCAGTCCCAGGCCCGTGTTTCAGGTGCATTCATGCCTGTATTGAGAGCTGTCCATTGTGAGATCACCCAAGATACATTTTAATGCTAGACGTGAAAAAGGCTTCAGAAATTGACAGCTAGGGCTGATGCAGAGCAGTGAAGTGTGCTCAAGCTTTCCTCGGTCATGTGCCCAAATAGCTTCTCTCCCATGCAGTGTGTCATATCTGTCATGAAAATGAGCTGTTGGGCGAGTATTACTGCATATGTGAAAAAAGTCGTTTGAAGCCTTTTTGTGGCTCCAGAGTGAGCTGTGTGAAATCTGATAAATTGCCTCAAGTGATGTCCGTTGAGGCTGAAGACTACAAATATGAAATGGAATGATATCTGCGGGTGTACAGTTAGAAAGATGTGAGGTTACCAGACCTCTGTAGCTTGCTCTTCAGCTCTATTTGAGGCTAGCGGCCTGAGGCTACAGCTATGAACTGTCGGCAGTCGAATTGCACTGTGGGTAATGTAGGCACCAGGCTTTGACAAGGAAGAAGCTTGCATGGAATTAAAAAGACAATATCTCTGATTCTGCTGCATCGATTTTTATCCTTTTTTAAGTTGAGTTTTATAGAAGTGCAATGCTAAATCAGTGGAGTATTATTTTAATCTGCAGAATTTTTGTAGAATGGCATGGTATATCCCAACTTGGAAGATTACTTAACATAGAAACCTCCTGAGACTTCTTCCTCACACTTTGAGCCGTGGTGGCTGTGTTTGCTGTAGAAATGGAGAACCGCACACGCCCACCCTCCTCCCAGCTTAGCATAATGTCATGGAGGACTTAAGGCAATACAAGGTCATACATGCAGACTGTGTGTGAGAATGTGCTCCTGAGAGAAAGGAACAATAGAAAGGGGGGGGAAAAAGAAGGAGAGAGAGAGAGAATTGGTTGGTGGTGTGGAAACAGAAACTCATCCCGTGATGCTTCTCGGGCTACATAGCAGAATAAATGCAGAGTAATAGGTTGTGTGAAAGAAATAGGGCTCTCTTTATCTGCACATCCGCTGGAACATTGGAAAAGTTTTGAATGCCGTTGGATATCCAGGAAAAATCTCAGGTATGCAGGTGCTGTAAGTGTGGTTCCCATCACGCTCTAAAAATACAGGCTGAGTCACAGCGTTGTGGTGAGGCTCCTCAGAGCTCCAGCCATGCTCCTGTTCCTGTAGTAGAGCGGAAAACAGAGGTCACTATTTATATCCATTTTCTTTTCCAAGGTGGGTGAACTTTGGAAAGCGTCTGTGTCCCTGTGTGCTGCTCAGAACAAGTTCCAGCATAACCAGATGCTATTTTAAGGCGCTGCTCTAGAATATAAGGGTATTCATGACATTTGTTGAGCAGCACATGGCTCTGTGTATTTTGGCTGTAAAACTGCAACTGTAGCATCCTGCTCTTGCCTTCTTCCATAAGTGCTGTTTGGGCATTTTAAACAGCTTTGGGATTAGGTTTGAACTACCCACTGATGCAGTCCCATTAAGCCCATGTATCTGGGTTTGTTGTTAAATTACATTCCATTTGTGAAGGGCTTGGCCTTTCGGTGCCTCTGGGGGGAAATGAGAGTGAAAAGAAGTAGCAGCTAAACCGGTTTAAGCTCACACAGCCTTACGGGAAATTAGTTTCAGACTGCAAACAATTCTGGAAAGATTACTTGGAAATGCAAATGCATTCATTTATATCCATCTGGCTTTTTGTGAAGTGAGACAACATTAACATGCCTTCTGATATTTGTGTTTTTAACTGTGATGACTGTGATTTTATGATTGACAGGTATCTTGTGACTCACTTAATGGGGGCAGATCTCAACAACATAGTGAAATGTCAGAAACTTACAGATGACCATGTGCAGTTCCTCATATACCAGATCCTCAGAGGGCTAAAGGTGAGCTTACTAAAGGCATAGTTTGACATTTAGGGAAATTCACTTATTTGTTCTCTTCCCAAGAGTTGGTTGAGAAGATTCATACCACTCTCACATCTGCTTAGCTTAGCATAAAGTCTAGAGTCCTGAAGTGTTTGCTGGTTGCCTGGCAACCTCACAGTGATGATGAGACCACAGGAAGTCATTGCGCCTAGCCAAAAAATAGTCTGGCACACACCGTGTGTCGTTTTTACACTACTGTTTTTCTACAGATCAAAGAAACAAGATATAACATGCTACGCTAACTGTCTCCTGTACGTATTGAACATGCAGACATGAGAGTGGTATCAATATTCTCTTACAACTCTCAGCAAGAAAGCAAATAAGCGTACTTCCCTTAATGTTAGATGAATCAGTGGTTTCTACATTGTACAGCAGTGCCTCTGACATTTCATGTATTGTTAAATCAATACATCTTTAAACTAATAATGTCATTTAATGCACATGTTCTCCATCTATCTCCAGTATATCCACTCAGCAGACATCATTCACAGAGTAAGTGCCATGTTTAAAATCTGACAAAATAATGTCACTTTGTCTTTGACCCTGATTGGGTAAAAAAAGTGTGTCAGGGTTTATGAGATCTTCCACTGGCTGATTTGTGCATGTGCCTTGTGCAAACACTGAAGGGACAGGAACTCATAAACAGGACCTCTTACATGGTGGTAATGACGTTATGCTTTTATTCTAATATTGACAAAGAAGGGACAGATTTGTTTTCATTAATGAAAAGTAGGAATATTTCAACATTACCTAAACTTAAATTGTTTTTTTTCCTCCCTTCAGGATTTGAAACCTAGTAATTTGGCGGTGAATGAAGACTGTGAGCTGAAGGTCAGTGAACTGATGCGCTCATTTAAAACAAAGGTTTTTTTCCCCCCACAAATGCTTTTTGTAAACAATTCTGCTTCCATTGCGCCCAGATTTTGGACTTTGGTTTGGCGCGGCACACTGATGATGAGATGACGGGCTACGTGGCCACACGCTGGTACCGCGCTCCAGAGATCATGTTGAACTGGATGCATTACAACATGACGGGTAGATGACATTTAAAAATCTCCTTTGGTTTCCTCCGCAGTGACTTTCTGCAACTATACGTTATAATAGAAAAGTTGTTGTGTAAATGTAAATGTTTGTGTCCTGCCTTCTGTGTTTCAGTGGATATTTGGTCAGTGGGGTGTATAATGGCAGAACTCCTCACTGGAAAAACTCTGTTTCCTGGCACAGACCGTATCCTTTTCCTTTGAGAGTACAGTATGTACAGAGCTCCCATAGCCTGTGACACACCATTTGCATAACAAATCAAACATGTTAAACACACATTGACATTGTTGTGGAGAAGATCTGGTTTATTATGTTTATTGCCAGAACAGTAGCAGAAACTGACCTGAATGCTTCTTTTCTGTGTCCTCTCATGGAAACCTGCTTTATTGCTTTTCTCTTCCAACATGGCGCTGCCTGAGGCATTTTTTTTTAACACAGATAGTACCCGTTTCTACACTTCCCTCTAATGTGTCCACTGGCATGCTTCAACTCTTCCTACACCGTCAGTGTGCATTGTTGACTCCGGTCCACTTTCTGCCTTCACCACTGCCAGTCTTTGTATGGGCCTATCAATGTGCGGCACCTGTGCTCAAGATTTTGTTTACCTTTCTCTCCCCCCTGCCAGTGTTTTCAGACTAACGGCTGAGCTTCTAAGTTAAGTGCACAACAGGGCTGTTTGCTGCCTCCACTTTTGTCATGTTACAGGTTACATTTCAAATACTTCTCTCCTCTGTGCAGACCTGCGTGTAGGCCTTTTGTTCTGTCGCATCTCGTGTGTGAAATGTAAAGTAAATATAGTGAAATTTAACATCACAGATGGTTTTATTTAAGTGCCATAAATATTAAAAGGAGGATGAAGAGTAACGGGTCAGATTACAAGTTCTCCCTTGTCCAGCATCTGGTCTTCCTTTACCGTGTGCCGGTAGACATTGATCAGTTGAAGCTAATCATGCTGCTCGTCGGAACACCAGGGCCCGAGCTCTTGATGAAAATATCTTCAGAGTCTGTGAGTTCACAAAGTTGTGCAAGGTTTTTCCACTTTTCTGCTGCAAACATGCCACTCTGGCATACAATAACTTGGTGTATCTGCTACCTAACTGAAAGCATGTCAGCCTTGTGGCTTTGTGTCTCTTTAACTGGGTGTATTAATTTGCATTTGCCATGATATGATTAGGACACACATGATTGAGCTCTGACTTTCGCTGATTTGACAGTAATGAAAAGTATTGTGTGTGTGTGTGTGTGTCTTTCCTCTAAATCTGTGTGTCTCTTTTTAACTTTTCTGTTACACTTTGCTTCCAAGCTTGAAGTTTTGCTTTTCAACACAAAATCGTAGTGCATCTAGACTTAAGTCACATCATGTTAGATTGAGAAGCGGCTTCTTAACCAACTCCGCTCTGTCGCTATACTCCCCTTGACACAAGCTTCATAGATATAAACCAGCTTCAGCAGATAATGCGTCTGACAGGAACACCCCCAGCGTCTCTAATAAGCAGGATGCCCAGCCATGAGGTGAGCAGGATCCACAGTTGCTTTCTTTAGACCACAAAGCAGACCGGGGCTGGAAGACACAGACCTGCTGTAACGCACTTTTTCTTGGCTTTTAAAGCAACGCAGCCATTCATTTTTATCCCAAATCATACCCCAAACTGCTACGACAGTTCTCCATACTAACCTATCCATATAATAACAGCAGTAATATTTGATGCCAAGGTTGAACTTTTAATCTTTATTTAACTGAAATTGTCTTAAGTGATAAGACCGTAAAGGTGTTAATGGCCAAACTAATGAGAGCTTTGGGCTCTAAGGATGGCAGCTCACTCAGCCAGGTATTTAAGAGTTTTAGTTTTCCAGTTTAATCACAGTAATTGTGTGGTGTCTGACACGCTTGCTGCATGTGATTGTAACAATCATTGCCAGATGTGGCTCCAAAACTCATGCAATAAATGCATTTCTGTATTAAAATGTCAGGCACACTGTGTGCAATAGCTAGGCGAAACAGTAGTTACTAACAATATTTTCCTGTGTGCTTTGTTCTGTGATTTTTGGTGCCCATTTCTTGAATCTTGCCATCTTGCTTCTCCACAAGTGTTTGTTTAAAATAATGTTTCATTCAAAATGATAGAAGTAATCCCAGCCTGCAGCCTAAATTTTTCTGTTAACACAGTTAACATCAGTTTATTGGCAGAAAAATGATGACTGATAAAATAAATGCCTTTCTGTTATAGATGTTGAGTGTTGGGAACAGGGAAGACCCCCGTCTTCTCTTTTTACAGGATACTTGGGGCTCATTATTTTATGTAGTTATTAAAAGTTTTATTCAAGTAGAACTCAAATCATGATAATTCAATATTAAAAATAGTATTTGCAGCATCAACACGGATTTCTTTAAAAAGAGAGCAACACCGCAATGTTTTTCCTCTTGCAGCTCTGATTCTGACCACACTGCAGGCTACACACGGCTATCAGCAGCTGTGTGTGTGTGTGTGTGTGTGTGTGTGTGTGTGTGTGTTTTTGGCTGCTTGCGTCTCACGTCAGGCATTCAAAACAGACTGTGGTAACAAACAATAAAATCTAAAAAACGTACCTGAAACTTCACACTTGGAGTTCTTTCACTTACGCCGCTGTAAAACGGACAGCTCCTCGTCACACGGGGAATTTGTTTACTGTAAACTGCCTTTGGGTGCATAGGGACATTAAAATATGGGTGAATATAATTATGTTTCAGTGAAAGTCTGTACAAAACCATAACAATGAGCCTCAAGTATATTGTAGAGGGCTTGAGCTTTAACATCAATTTATACACTCTTTAGTAGTATTTACATATATTCAGGATTATGCGATTAAAATGTAGTCATGAGCAGAAATGATCTGATACAGGTGGCTACATTGAACACAATCGGTAGCAGGAAAACGTGTGAGCACTGTGAAGTAGGCGGTTACTGAATGTGGGCGACATGATGCTGCTAGTGGGAGCTGACATTTGAGTTACTGTATGTATTTTTCCAGGCCCGGAACTACATCAGCTCTTTGCCACACATGCCCAAGAGGAACTTTGCTGACGTGTTCATAGGTGCAAACCCACAAGGTAATACCAGGAAAAACAGGCTGTTCTCAACACCGGCTATATAGTGTTATGAAGCAAGTGCAATTAATTATTTTTATTTTTATTCCACTTAATACAGGGTTTGTACAAATAAAGTTTGGGAAATGCTTAATTTTAACCATTATGTTTTCAAGCTTAGGAATGTGCTTGAATTCTTTAGAAGTGCTTGATTTTCATCATAATCTGGTGTTTCATTATCCACACTATCACTCATGTAAACAAAAAATCTTTTAATATTTGAAATGAAATTATCCTGTTATGTGTTTGTTGTCTCCTGGCACTTTTAGTAACAATTAAAGGCTTCAAGATTCTGGACATCTTTGGTTTAAGTACCTTGAAAGTGCTTGAATGTTATTCTTAAAAAGCTGTACGAACCCTGTTTAAAAGTTTTGGCTTTTCTTTGTAACATTGGTTCAAAATTGAAACCAAAACTTGTCATGACAGGATGCTGGGATTTTTTTTAATGGATCATAGAGGATAGTTTGAGATTTGGCTCATTTGCATGTTGACATGTTTTTAAGCCGTGGACCTTTTGGAGAAAATGCTGGTTCTGGACACAGACAAGCGGATAACCGCAGCCGAGGCTCTGGCTCACCCCTACTTTGCTCAGTACCACGACCCAGACGATGAGCCTGAGGCCGAGCCGTACGACCAGAGCTTTGAGAGCCGCGAGCTGGAGATTGAAGAGTGGAAACGTACGTCATTATTCTGCACAGAAACTTGCAATACTTCAATCTCAAGAAATCTATTTTTGTGCCTGTTCTCGGTATAGAAACCCCGATGTGTTTGAACATTTTCTCGTTTCTTGCAGGATTAACCTACGAGGAGGTGTGTAGTTTTGAGCCACCCATCTTCGATGAGGATGGCATGGAGTAATGAGACGTGCTACCCACTTCGACCCCAGCCTCCGACAATTTGTAACAAACCTCGAACATGTGCATTAGTGTTAAAGAAACTCTTAGACACACTTGTATCAGAGTGCCTGCCAACTTTTGTCAGTCTTTATTAACCGAGAAAACATTGTCCACGATTAGCTCTTGTAAGGAGATCATTACCAGCGCAGGGAAGAGCTCAACCAGTTATCATTATTCTTATTTATGAACCACTAACGTTGATGGTCTGTTGCTGGGAAATGTCACTTCTTGCCAATTGCTGAAATCATTTTATATTCTTCAGATTTTTTTCAAATTTAGACTTTCATCACTGTGACACTGAAATGCTGAAACACCTGGACCTATAGCTGTGCTATTTTGTGTTTTTAAATTTTCTATTGAGTAACTTATGAATAAGCTTTTGTCTATCAATTGAAAAGGGATTATGCTAGTCTACCACTCACCCTGCCAAGCTGTCACGTATAGAACTGGGTCATGTGTTCAGTTACTGCCATGATTGTTTCTATATTTACAGAGAACTTTAAAGGGTATCTTATCTGTGACGGCAGTAGGTTTTATGTTTTTAGGTATTTGCCAATTTGAGAATGTGCCTGTTCTGTGTAGTCACACATCTTTAGTGCTCACCAGCTGCATTTCTCACATTTAAATGTTCATTTTGATGGTTCAGATGCTCGTTGAGACACTTTATATTGTGGCTACACAGAAAAATCAGAGCCTCTGCTGTTTAAGGGCCGCACTATTCAACAAGGCACCTAAAATAGGAAAAAGAATATTCATGGGTACACGCTCTGCTCAAAATTATGTAAATATCTGTGCCATATTTTTTAAAATCTCTTGACTTATTGTGGTTATGTTATGAAGCAATCACTTTTAGTATGTACATCAGTTAAAGACTTTGTGTGTGTTTTTGAGAGAGTGTGTTCTTGGTTTACAGGAATTTTAAGTGTCATGCTAAAACCTCTAATAGAAATACTGCTTAAATGTGTAAAAGAGGGATTTCAGATGTATTTATACTTTGTGGAGGTGGTATTTATAAACAACAATCGCAAGATCCCTTAAACTATTTTCAGTCCAGCAGAGTAACTACTATCTTCAGTCCTTTGTTTAACAAAATAAAGACTTATTTTTAAGAGACCTATGGTGCTTTGTTTTTAGCAATACCCACTATACAGCATGATTTATTTCCTAACATCCAAACAGATTTATTTTTATTTTTATCAGCAGTGCTAATCCTCAGTGATTTCACAATTCATTAATGGATGAATTGATGTGAATGGTTTTATCAAGAGGACAATGACCTGCACATTTATTTTTCCTTTTGAAAATTCATAATGTTTTAATTTAGTTAATTCGTATTTTGACTTTCCCTCAAAATACTTAAGCTGGGCAGATACCATGTGCGGTATCTGCCCAGCTTAAGTGATCTTGAGCAAAACAGAAAATAATAAATGATAAACAGAAAAGCTACTAAATAAAACGGAAAAACCCTGGGATTGGCTTTCAGTCACAAACATGGAAAAAGCACTTGACCTAAGTGTGTTTAGTTTTTAAAGAAGTCTTGAGTGTGCTGTGAATCATCAGTGTGCTGGAGGAGGGATGACTGCTGCATTTTCTGCTGTGGTTCAGCAGTACTTTTTTTTAAAATTTCAAATGGAAAATCAACATCTTTATCTTGCTTAGTTAAGTGCCACATTGTCAATTGCCCATTCATCCACAATTTTGTAATACTAGATGCTGCACTGGCTTATGGACCAGAGCCCTGACATTATAAGGTGATATTAATTTTAAACATATTATATTGTTTCCACACTTATGTCGGCCAAAAAAGTAACAAGAAATTACAGTGGAGAAAGGCCAAAGTTATGTTTTAACAGTCATTTAAAAATGGTATCCCTGTTACAGTTTGTGACAAGTTTGTTTTCTGTGAAGTGTCCCTCTTGGTACATGTTTAGGTCAAGACTTTTTACTAACCAAATTTGAGGGATTCTTGGCAGAATGTTTGTGTAACGCTAAAAATATTTAACTTTCAAATATTTATTAATATCTTCATCAAGAACCCAGTATCAGTCAGGCTGTAGTACGGACCCCTAATTATGACCCTGCCAATGCTAATACTGGTGATGTGGGCGGGGGCTTACAGAGAATTGGCCCTTGCACACCCACATTTCTGTGCACATCATCATCATCATGTATAAGCATCTCACAGCCGGTTTGTGATACAAGGGATTATTTATTGTCATTATAAATACTAAAATGTAACAGAGGCCATATATACGTATCCCCAGAATTATTTCATACACTTCATTTGTTTTGCATGGGCAGTTTTAGTTACTGGACACGCTTTAAGTAAACATATTATAGCCATTGTCATACAGTTAAAGTAAATACAACGTTAAAAACTGAGTTTGAAATCCCATCAGTACTTCCACACAATACTTCTTCATAAGGCTGTTCACTGCTTTTGCCCTGCAGCTTGAATGTATCATATAAAAAATGGTTTGATGCCCAGGTGGAGACATCACCGGGGAAGCGTCCCTTGAGCAAAAACCAACCAGTGCGCATGCGTGGAACATTCGATCACTGGTGGTGTAGCTAACGGCTAGGCTACGAATCCAGCCAACATGGAGAGAAAAGGTAAATCTTTACACCGACACGCTGTACACTGTGTGAGTAATGCTAGCCCGTGTGTGTGCTGACGCTGCAGTTTGTGTTCCACCGCAGTCACAAATGTAAAGTTTAGCCGAGCTGCATACGCTCAGATGGTGCTTTAACTGAACGCGTCTGTCACGCACTGTTGAGCTGGAGCGAGCTACGTTAGCTCTCTAGACATTAGCTTTAGCTTCAATGGGACATGTCAGGATTATCTAGCTACGTATAGCTTTCTAGCTCTTTTCATTGTACGCACAGCCTAAAACACCGACAGCATTAACCAGCCGTTAGTCTACCGACAAGCTAGCCACCCGAGTGTGTGGAATGACCTAATGCCACACTGTCGTTAGTCTTTTAGAAGAACGGTTACCTAGATTGGTAGCTTAGTGATGTAATTTAACGTTAGATGGATTCCAGTAACAAACCGGGTGACTGACAGACCGACAGATGCATTGCAGTTGTGAGCTAGATATTGCTAGTTGCAAATATGACACAATACAGTGCATAATGACCGAGTTTCTTAGCTGTACTATGAGGCAGTTATATCCCTTGTCTCAGTCAGTCACCTTTTTTTTATTGTCTTGAGTGTCAACGAGGCAGCCAGACGATGGCAAAATAACTGGGCATTGGTGTCTTTTGACAGTTCTAGCACTCCAGGCGAGGAAGAAGAGGGCGAAAGCAAAGAAGACCGTCAAAAAGTGAGTTTTTAACCCAGTTAAAGCTCGTCCTCTCGTCGTGTTGTATGACACCCTGAAGCTTGCATTTGTTAGATGTACCCAGTTCAGTTTGACACACGTGCTGTCTTGTACATCGTCCAGACTTTTAGACACAAGGACCTTGACTGCATGTTTGCGCTCATGCTTTATTTTGGCCTGTGCATAATCCAAAGATAAAGAAGTGAAATACTAACACCTCCCAAAAAATTGTATTGGTTTGATTTGGTATCCATAGCTTTCCCCTTTTAAATGGAGTTTCAAGTAAGAGCACGACCATAAATTATTTGAACAGTTATTTTAATAAGGTATAAGTTGTAAGCTATCTGTATAGAATGTGCAGTATGCCGTGCCTGAAATAAAGGACCTGCAGGCTATGCCCTGCTATCAAAATAGTTTGTGAACGATTACATTAAGATAATGCAACATTTAGGGCTCAAAATAGACCACTCAAGCGTTGGTCTCCAATACCGATTGTTTTGGTATACCTAACAATCTACTAATCAGGCCATCAGTGGCATCATTCGAAAGAGAGTGTTGCATAACCTGTGCTATATTTAAAACCAGAGAATGAAGAAGCCCACATCAGCCCAACAAAGCATGGCGTTTAACTGAAAACGGCACTAATGCAGATACCTCACCTCCTGACGGTGTTATCGACATGGCTGAAACTAGAGTGCATGTTAGACAGAAGATTCCTATGATCCTGAGGAACTAAATATAACTTAAAACTGTACCGTTGCATGCCACAGTCATCCTTGCATGCTTAGCACCATATGTATAGAAGAGCAGTGACGCTCTGTCATGTTAAGGACATAGTGGAGTGGAGCTCCTGTAGCTCTGAATCAGTTGGCAGGATAAATATCAGTTTTTAATGTGGGCCTCTCAGAGTAAACGTACATCAGAACAACTTGAATACTGGACACACAGCTGCCTTCACGCCCAAGTGGAAAGCACCAGCACAAAATAAAAGCACAGACCCAAAATTAGAGCAGCCATGTTTTTTTTTTGTTTTTTTTATCATAAAAAGATGTCTAATTTATTTCAGTAATGACGTTCCTTTGGTTTGCCCCGTCTTCATTCTTGGATAGTCAATGAAGGGTCGTGACCGAGTATGATAATTGAGAAGATGAATTTTAGCACCAATTCTGGTTGCTTCCTACAGATATGTTAATTATTGCAAGAATTGCAGTGATGCAAGAGTAGCGAATGCATTTCAAACGGTAAAAAACGTCATTAGAAAGTCAAAATTCAGTTAAGATAATTCAGTCAAATAATTGCAGCTATTTGTTATTGTCATTGGTGCACAAACATGCTGTGGTAAAACCTCCCCGCTGCAAATAACCATGTCAGGCATGAATAAGTAGGTTGCATTATGTGAAAACCAGCGGCCCATATTGTGAGACACTACAAACCAGTTGAGGCATTTATTTGAATGTGATTACGGCTCTCTTGGCTTCCATGGTGATGAGCAACCTTAATCTCCTCTGTGGAGGAAGTAACTTCAGGCTGTTTTCAAGTTAATATTAGCAACAGAACTGTTGGCAAACAGATTATAGGATATTGCACATATATGCGCACGAGGAACTACAGATTTAAACAATACTAAATATTTAATATGCACAGATTTTTATACATCCTCTTTCTTCATGTGCTTAAAGCCAAACATGAATTGTGTTCGGATAGTTACCTGTCAGTTTTTTTTGTGCATTAAATACTAATATTTGAATGCATTTATATCTGTAGTTGTCTACAAGACCGTGGGCCATATTCTTAACTCTTTTCGTAACATTTAATTTTTTCTCAGTCTTCTTTCGTAGATGTACTTTGTCTATTCCATCTGACAACCTGACATAATGACAAAATAATTGAGCTATGTAATAGCGGGACGCCAGTGACACACAGGCTTACACCCTAATCTCTTTCTTAATGAGGATGCACGCATTTTCTTTCCTCTTCAATGCACCTGACATATTTGACAGCTGAGTAGCTCTGCATTAAGAAAATATAGCCTGCAGCATAGATTTCATCACAGAAGTGTTTCCTATATTTTGTATTGTGTTATTGAGTGCGATATCTGTAGAAGGAGGCGTGTCAATGTGGATTGGCAGGAAGGTTTTGACACGATTTCATTGCCAGCATGAACAAAATATAGAAGTTCAAGCCGTTTTCAATCATCATCAGCAGCACTTTAAAGGCTTGGTCCATCTGAAATGGGTTTTTATAACTCCAGGTGTACATGCTTGCATCGCTCACTTGCAGTCATTTGTTTGCGTTTATTTCTTTATAGCAGCTACAGCTCAATAAAAAAATGGTTTTATATGTAAGCTCTGGACATCCCCACTGTTTGTATGTGTTAATGTAGTTCAAAGTCAATCAAATTATATTTTAACATTAATCTAAATTTAAAGTTTAGCTTAAATTCAATCGGTTAGGACAGATTAACTTTCTTATGGTGTCATTAAGGCCAAACCAGTTCCACCAAAGCTCACAGCTTAATTCCCAGGTGACATGATTCAAATGAACAACCTGCCACAGGGTTTAAAGGTCTGGTGTCCAGCCACTGTGGTCCTGTGAGAATAATGCCTACTGCTGCTCTATTGTTTTGTCTTGGCCACAGTTACCTGTAATGCATTAAGCAGGATTTGGGTGTGGTTAAATTTAGGGGGTGGAGGCTAATGAAGGGTAACTGTTCACCAGCTCTGCAGAAAGGTAGGGGTAGAAATTGTCTATCACCCTTGTGAAACATTTACCAAATAGGAATGCATTTAAATTCTTGTTAAGAGGTGCTGTGAAAGTTAATACTCAAAGGCCACTTGGCAAGAAACATGTCAGGGACTTTGTTCCTAAAAGCTTTTGGTGGGTGGCGTGCGTGTGTTTGTCATTCAGGCAGCCTGCCAATCCCAGAAGCAGACAGCATCCCCAGCTAGAAGCCTCGCCTCAGGAACCCGAGGAACCGGAGGAGATTCTCGGCTCGGATGATGAGGAGCAGGAGGACCCCAATGACTACTGCAAAGGTGAGTCCCGTATTACTAAGAAACTTTTTACAAGCACGCTATAACCCAGTGAATGAACCTCGATTTTAAAGCGTTTGCAGTAAATAAACTTCCCTAATGAATGAGTTTTATTTGACTAAGATAACCAATTCAAGGTGTTTGTATGACGGTCACAATAACCAGTATTGTCTTGGTTAGGTTGTAATCAGGTGTGACATGACTATCTGTACATTGGTTGTTGATCTGTTTTAGTCAACATGCATTTTCTTCTCTTCTAGGTGGCTACCACCATGTGAAAGTAGGAGACCTCTACAATGGAAAATACCATGTCATCAGGAAACTGGGCTGGGGACACTTCTCCACTGTGTGGCTTGCCTGGGACATCCAGTACGAGAAAGTCTTTACTGCACATACTTACTGCACTGTTTTGGTTTTTGAGGCCTGAAGTTGGATGCGGATTCAGTAGCAGCTGAATGTGAGGCTGTTGTGGTAGGACCTTGTACGGGTGCTTCATGTTAGCGAACATTACTTGCTCTGTGGTTGCAGGGTGAAGAGGTTTGTTGCAATGAAGGTGGTGAAGAGTGCGGAGCACTACACAGAGACGGCAGTGGATGAGATCAAACTCCTCAGATCTGTAAGTAGCTGAGTTAACTTCAAGCAGTAGCGTTTGTGAGTTGGAATTGCACAAATCAGGAAGTACAGTAATGACACATCAATCACAGTTCATGACAACACATAGATAGATCAAGGGCAGCGGGACCTTGCTTACAGTGCAAGCCACAACAGACTTTACATAATGTTTCACGTAAAGTATTGTGTTACATTCTGCATGTTAGGCATGTGTGTTTAAGTAGTACTACATGATTCCAGATAAAGAGAAACGTTTGCCAGTCCTGTATTGGTCCAGTCTAACATTAGTAAGTGTTAATCCTTGTTTTGATTGTTTCGATTGCGTTGTATCTTTTCTTTGTCCCCAGGTAAGAAACTCAGACACCAATGATCCCAACCGGGAGATGGTGGTCCAGCTGCTAGACGACTTTAAGATCTCTGGTGTTAATGGAACTCGTATCCTTTACAGCCAAATATTGCTAAAGCGTCCTGTTTTTTAAAAAATTTTTATGACTCAGGTTTGATCTGTCTTTTTGCCTCCTACAGGGGAGACTAAAGCTTTTATATCTTAAAAAAAATACTTTGTCACAGAGAGGATCAATCTTTCCCCTGGTGTCAAATTTAGCTTGAGTGAAGTGAAGTAAACAACAGGTGATGGGTGTGCTAAATGGAACCTTGTGTGTCCCACACAGACCTCCACCTATCACAAACATTGGCTCAGTAAAATCCCCTGGATTGCTGGAGCTGTAATATGAGACTACCTAACAACACTGTAGTGTTTGCACTCCTTTGACCTGCCCTTTTTTCAGTATAAATAATGCTGCATCTCATGTAGGTGAATGACCAGAGGGTTGTTGTTTTACTAAATAGTTTTCCTTCAAAGGTGTTTCAGTTTGGCTTTACTTGTGTTGTTTTATTATCTTAACTGCTGTGATCTTCAGATGTCTGCATGGTGTTTGAGGTGTTGGGGCATCACTTATTGAAGTGGATAATTAAGTCCAATTACCAAGGGCTGCCCCTGCAGTGTGTGAAGAGTATTGTAAGACAGGTAACGCAAGAGACACAGTGTTCCGCCTTTTGTATTCTCGTGGCTCGCCATGAAGGTTCAGTTGCAGCAGGATGGCCTCCGGGCTGTTTGACGGTCAGGGTGGAGCATTTTGTGATAATTGAGCATATAAACAGTAAGCGAATAAAACATGCCTCTTGACGCGACAGATGGGGTGAGGAAACTTATTGTGTTTGCATTTTTGCAACTAAGGGGGCCTTTGTCATAATGGAACAAATAACTGATTCAGCAATATATTCAAAAACAAAAATTACATTGCGATACATCATATATGACACATAAGTATTACTCTTCTACCCAACTATTTACTACTGGATAATTGATCGGATATCTTTACAAAAAATAGCAAATTACATGCATTTCTTTCGTATGTTAGTTTGCTCATTGCCTTTTTGCCTATTGAAATATGAAGTGTTTGTTGTAGTTCAAGTATACAGTAAAACTTTTACAATCAGGCGATTAGTCTCCATTCATTCATTTTCCAGGTACTTCAAGGCCTGGACTACCTGCACACAAAGTGTGAGATCATCCACACAGACATCAAGCCGGAGAACATCCTGATGAGTGTCGACGAGCCTTATGTCCGGAAGCTCGCAGCTGAAGCCACGGAGTGGCAGAGGGCTGGGGCGCCTCCCCCCTCCGGTTCAGCAAGTATGAGAGACACACACACACACACACACACACACACTCTCTCACTCACTCTCTTGCATGTGCATTCATGTGCAGTTTGGCAACAGTTTGTACTCATCTGATATTTTCTTTTCAGTAAGCACAGCGCCTGCACCAAAACAGGTAAAACCCTTTTCATTTACTTTTTGCATCAGCCTCCCACATTTTCAGTAAACCCACACATTTAAAGCAACTATCCATGAGAGCTATTCTATTTCTAATATTCATGCCTGGCAGACAGTAAAAATGTCCAAGAACAAGAAGAAGAAGATAAAAAAGAAGCAGAAGCGTCAGGCGGAGCTGCTGGAAAAGTGCATCATGGACCTGGAGGAGATGGAAAAGACCACAGAGCCACGAGAGGAGGAAGAGGATGAAGACGAGGACCCACAGTCTCCAAAGGGACGTGCTTGCTCTCCTCTCAGACAGGTGTCTCTTCTGGAGCTGGGAAATGAGGAAACCGAGGGTGAGAAGCCGGCATCACAGGAGTAATGCTTATATATATTTTTAATGCCGTTGGCTAAAGTTCTGTCATGGTTGTAAGGCGGTAATAAAATCCCTGTTATGAGTCAGCTGTCTTTCCCTGATGCTTTCAGAGAGCAGTGTGAATGCAGATCTCACAAGGGTGGGAGCAGAAGGGCACTTGGAGGTGAACTGTAATGGCCACGTGGAGGTGGACCAGCGGCCGTCGCAGTGGAGGGACGAAGACCGACGCAACGGGGAGCCCACAGAGACATGTGCCAGTCAGGAGGAGCAGGAGTCGCCTGTCCACCCCGTCTGCAACGGTGTTGTAGACTCTGCAGATTTCAAGGAGCTGGACACTGAGACTGAAGGCAGGGACGGCCACTGCAGCAGAGTAGCTGAGAGACACCTTCCTGCCGGGCTGGAGGAGGGAGAGCTGGAGCAAAGCATTTTGCAGGAGGAGGAAGAGGACGGGCCCGACTGTCAATATACAACCCAGGAAAGCCTGAGAAACGGTCAGTCAGCTAAAATCAGTACATCTGCTAACTGTTAAGAACTTTTGAAATATTGATCCTTTGGCTCTTATTTTATTTGATGTTTAGTCCATCTTTATCTTTCTCTGTCTCTCTCTCTCTCTGCTCTGATATAGGCAAGCTAACAGCAGGATCCCTGCTAGTTAACCCCCTTGAGCCACTCAATGCAGACCAGATCAAGGTCAAGATCGCAGACTTGGGAAATGCCTGCTGGGTGGTGAGTAGCCTACTAATGACCTGAGGGATTGCCTGATTAGGGATGACACCTTCCAGCTAAGGGACATATCCAGTGTCATCTGACTACCGAAATAGAAATACTGTAATCCTCCAGCTCTTTGTTTAATTAGTGGTATTGATCCAGATTTTGAGATGGACTGGTAGATGGAGTTTGGATACAGCTCTCTTGGTCCACTAGTCTTCCACACACAATTCTAATTCTTGAATCTCTCTCTCTCTCTCTCTCTCTCTCTCTCTGTCTCTGTCTCTGTCTCTGTCTCTGTCTCTCTCTCTCTCTCTCTCTCAGCACAAGCACTTTACAGAAGACATTCAGACACGGCAGTACCGGTCCTTAGAGGTACTCATTGGTTCTGGATACAGCACGCCGGCTGATATTTGGAGCACAGCCTGCATGGTGAGAAATTGCACTATCAACACAATCAACTAGCGCACTGTATCAACACCTGAGGAAAAACAAACAGTCCTCTGTACCTTGAAAAGGCACATATTCTCCTTCGTATACAGTCTTTTCCTGATGATTTGTGTTGTCTCCGTAGGCCTTTGAACTTGCCACAGGGGACTACTTGTTTGAACCACATTCTGGGGAAGATTATTCCAGGGATGAAGGTATTGCTGCGACTTCCTCTTCCTGTCCATTTTCTGTTGTATCCAGCTGCACAGCATTAATCCTAAGTGCTATCTTTAGTAGTATTTCTGAAATGTATGCTTCACTGGTAAGAGGCATTTAGCATTGTTGGTAACATTTTAACAGTTTTTGCTACTGTGAAAAGCTTCATGGTGTTTCTTTTGTTAAATTGGACCTCATTGGTGTTTTATTGCCATCATAAATCATTGAAAACATCCACACAGAGTTTCACAGTAAGCATGGCCAGTTGTGACCTTCACTCCAATTTAATGTGCAGATTGCAAAATGAATTGCAGTGCCCTTTTGCTTAATTTTTCACGGTGTTAACACTTAAATGAGGTACTCCCATTACAGGGATTTCAAATTTAGAGGAAATTTAGATGTGAATCATGTGATGATGAGTACCAACATTCCTGTGTTTATTTCCTTTCTCTCTAACACCTCGAACCACGTTTTTGCCGCACTGGAGACGGGGCCATCTCTCACTTCCTTGCTCATCTTTTCTTCATCTCCTGCTCACTCTCTGTCCACGTTTCCTTATTCTCCTCCATACGCTTTCTTTTACGTTCACATTGGCTTGCTGCTTCGCTCGTTTCTGTACCGACTCTGCTGCAGCATGTCAAGTATGTGCCAAGATTCAACATTCAGCCTATTTGCGCATGCCGCCAGCTGTGAATCGGCTTTTCCCACTTAAAGTATATGTACTCACGAGGCCGTTGCTTAATATTCTTCCACAGCTTTCTCTGTTGTGACTTACTTACTAATCCCTCAACCTCTATTACTGAGTATGGCTTTGACGGCTGTGCTTTTCAATCTTCAGGGTTTGTTTTCCTGTACAAAAGTGAATGGCCCACATGCGTTTAAATGTTTGTAATAGCTTTTTGATGAAAAAAAAAAAAATACATGCATCACATACGTGTGCTACTTCTCATACGAGGCTGTCATCATCCATTGTTTCTTATACGTTGTTCCACATGACTGTTTGCCATCTCTCTCCTATCACCTCTCTCATTTGCCGTCTCGTCCTCTCTCCAAACTGTTACCCTCTGACTCTCTGTCCTCCCTCTCCTCTGATGTGCCTCATTTCCAGACCATCTTGCTCTCATGATTGAGTTGCTCGGTAAAATCCCTCGTCACTATGCTCTGAGTGGGAAATTCTCACAGGAATACTTCACCAAGAGAGGTATGCTACCCCTCTGTCTGTGGCCCGCTCCGGGGAACGGTGGATGGGGGAGACAAAGGGGGGAGTGGTTCCTGTTGTTTGGTGTGTGCAGGCCAGTGGGCAAAAACAGACAAATGTATGTTACTTTGAACAGCGCCATCAGATATTAATTCACGTGTCAGTAGTTCTGCCAAACACTTCCTGGCAGAGGTACATTCAGTACCTCCGTAGTTTGTAGCCAGAGGACTTGGCTGGACAGTCAAGAGCGTAAGTTCAGCCACAGCAGATTACTTAATATACATTTAACTTTAAGTTTAACAGAATTCTAAGATCACAGAAAAAGAAATCTGATAAAAATGTTGCACAGGTCTTTGTTGCAATTGTTCTCTTATTAACCGATATTTTTATTTATATTTATATATATATTTATATATATATATATATATTATTTATTTATTTAAAACAAAACAAAAAAAACGGTATACAGAATTGTGTTAGATAGGGGTTTCGGCAGATAAACTGGCATCAAAAAGTGCAAGTGTTTATAAAGTGTGTACAACAATGTGATAATTATGGAAGAGCCTTGTAAAAATATCTCATCCATAAAATATCCCTGGCCTGGAATAGCTTGAGAACCTTACTGCTCCAGATGCTGGCTTGCTCGGGTGCTTGAACCTGGATTCTTGTCTCTATGCTTGGATAACCACCCTGCTGCTATTTACTGTGGCAAAGAGTCTTCATAAAGTAACCTTTTGTGAGGCTTTAGTGCACTAAAATGTGTTGATATAGCGAAGCGTTTAAAGTGTCAAGACCTCTATGTTTACACCCAAGAATGCTTCTGAAAATGAAGAATGAAGCTGTTGTATAAATGGCTTCAACAGGTGTATAAACATGGTAAATACTCCATTTAAATACATTTAAAAGCCAAAGATCAGTGTGTTTGATAGCTTAAGTTGTCGGCAGTGAAATGTATTAAAACTATAACTTAATGTGAGAAACTGGCTCTGTGGTCTTTTCCATCTTGCTTCAAGATTAAAGTATATGAACAGAAAAATGCTCATTATGTATCTCAAAAAGAATTTTTACTGATCCCCCTTCATACTCCACCCTTGTTGTATGAAATTGTCATCGGCATCATGGAGAATTTTGTATTATCCCGTCCAGTGTCTGATTTAATGCAATGACAAAACTGAATGTTGATGCTGAGCTGGAAAAAGTTTAAGAACCTTACAGCTCTCCATATCTGGTGGCCATGTTTGATAACCTGATTTCTAACTGTAGGTCTGTGCAGCCCAAAGCTCCGCAACAATCTGGTGTGTGTGTGTGTGTGTGTGTGTGTGTGTGTGTCAGCCTGACCACTCTCTTCCTCTGGACCTCCCCCACACACACCCAGAGTGGACTTGTGACTGGGACACTGTCTGATAAATCTGTTGTCTGTCCTGTCTGTCTTCCCCTCTCCTCTTGCAATTGTCTGCTGTTGTAGACCATATAGCGCTGATCATTGAGCTGCTGGGGAGCGTCCCACGCAAACTCATAATGAACGGCAAATATTCCAAGGATTTTTTCACCAAGAAAGGTAAAACAGAAGCATCAGTGTCAAGATTAGAGAAGGTTTTCTGTCTGTCAAGGTCCTGCCCTAGTACTGCTCATAAGAGTCGCAACTATTTTCACACATCTGTTAAAATTAAAAGTATGTTAAGTAACACTTTTTTCCTTTATTGTTAAAACATGATGTTAGATATTAATAAAGTAATATATTTAATGTACGTCATATCTAAATATTTGATTATGTTTTCACAGACTTAACTACTTTGTTGTGTATTTACACTTGGGAAGTTGTTGTACTCTGTGATAGAACGCTGTCTGACTGACTGGTTGTCTGCAGGTGATTTGAAACACATCACCAAGCTGAAGCCGTGGGGGCTGCTGGAGGTGCTGATTGACAAGTATGAGTGGCCCCGCGAAGAAGCCGAGTGCTTCACTGACTTCCTGATTCCCATGCTGGAGCTGATCCCAGAGAAGAGAGCCACTGCCGCAGAGTGCTTGCGCCACCCCTGGCTCTCCCTCTAGTGGAGACCTCCAGCCATTACACCTTCCTTCCCTCCCACCTTCTCCAGAGACTGCAACAGATCACTTTTCAGTTTGGGCATATCAGATGAATATTTATTTCTCTTTTTTTGTTTCGTTGTTTTGAATTTCTTATGTCCATGTTCTCAAACTAATGCTTCTGTGTATGTTTTGCTTTGTATTTGTTGGTTGTTCTCTCCGGTGTGATGACGTCGGGAATCCAGTGGATTATATTACTTTTGTGGTCATGTTGGCTCCAACTGCTGTGCTCCATTCACCCACCCAACTAAGCAAACCTGTCATTGTACTGCTAGTGACTCATCCTTGTTTGTTACACTCCTGCACTAAAACCCAAACAAATCAAGGATATGTAGCTTTTATTGGTCATTTTGTCCCCTTTAGAAAGGACTCACTATCCCTTCTTTTCTCGTACATTTTCGTTAGTGCTGTGTTGTTTTTTTTAATGAATTATTTGATCTTATTACACGTTAGGTATATATTTTGTATTTGTAAAGTAGGCTTAGGAAGTTGCACACTGGGCTGACATTTACACTGAATGTGGTAATAGCATTTCTCCAGACAGACTCTAGTTTCTTACTGAGACAGCCACTGTCTGATAACGTCGGTCATATTATTTAGCCATAACAAATCTGTTGTCACCTGGTATTTAGTGTGGTTAGTTAATTAAAATAAATGAGATCTTTCATTCTCATGGGAGGCTGGTATTCTCATACACCTATTACAATTCAGGAATATAGTGTTTTAAAGGTTTCAACAAGTCGACATGTTAAGAAGCCCAATTTAAAGGAAAAAAGTGAAAATAAACTGTATATATCTGTACCAAAGACTTTGCCTTTATGTATATTACAGTTATGTACAGTTTTTAACAAATCTTATATCTTAGCTAAAATTATTTAGCTGGGTAGCTGTGTTTTAATAAAGCGTATGGAAGATGTGTTTGAGCTCAGTTGTATGTATGGCCAACTGTTCAATAATGTCACTGTTTTTACCATAGAAATGGTGAGATATGATGTTATGTAATGGTGTCCCAAACTGATCATATCAAAGTAACCCATGTATCTGTTGAGGCTGAGGGCAACAACAACATTTACATCAGTGAGAAATTCGTGGAAAGCTTGAGAGCTGTCAATTTACAAAACTGTACAACACACCATACAATAAAACGGATGTTCATACAACACAATGACTGCGTCATTTCTCTGAGTTTATTATGCATTTGACATGAAGTACAGAATTAGAACTGCAGATCCTGTGAAGCAGTAAAGTCAAACACAAGTTCAATTCAAGAATGAAAATGTGAGAAAAAAATAAAAGGCAAGTCAGGTGAACAGTTTGATCTAAATCAGGACACTTGTTAATTGCCTTCAGAGTCCATCTGCATCACTGGTCCTGAAGGTCTGTGTTCATCACTTATTGTCTGTAAAAGAAGAAAAACACTTATGGATACCTTTAATGTAATGGATTTCAGACAGTGGGCCTTTGCTGGCTAGTAAACCAACTCCATCGAACTGGTTAGTAGACACTCCAACTAAAGTTTAAAGTATAGGGAGAAATCTAGTTTAATAACTTAAACAACTGATATGCAGCTTAGACTCAATTCCACAAGCTGACGTTTTTACCCCCCTACAAATTAATCAGTAGGCCCCATTCTTAAATCATCTGATTTTGCAACAGTATAGAAAACGTCCACTACTACCAATTGGTTATGCAAAAAGGCAGCACAATAATAAAAACAACAGTGGAATACTATAAAATAATTCAATGTTTTCATCTGAGCTATGAGTGAGTTAAGTGGAAAAAATATATTGCTGATATATTCTTTCTCAGTATGAAATTAGGTCATAAAAAAGAAATCCAATTAGAAAAGTTTAAAGGACTTAAGTGCTCAGGCAAAAAGAAAATATTTGAAAACTACAATTTCCATGACAACTGGGCAAACTCCACTTGCTGATGGAAATTATATAATATGACAGAAACTCAGAAACATACACTGAATGGACCTTGACGTGACATTGTTATGTCAACTGCTGTTTCTAAGGTCAAGAATGTTTAATCATTCTCACACATTTTTTCACAGCTGACATTTTGACTTATCACAGAAGGAAAAGCACAGGTGTAAATATTAAAACGAGAGAATGCTAACTTTTGAATCATTTGCCATAGTTGAAAAACTAAAACAGTTCAGTATACAAATACTGAAAGAAGTTAGAACAGCAGTCAAAATGGAAGTGCTAAAAGAAGTTAAAGTTTTAGGTATACCAATGAGCACTGAATGAAAGTGTAAATTTAATTGTAAGTGCAAAATAAAATTGAAGATTTACACTTAAATAAAACAAAGCCATTGTTAATAATTATTAGTAACACCTGTGCTTTTCCTTCTGTGAAGTCAAAATGTCAGCTGTGAAAAGGCCTACAACCAGCATTCAGACTCCCAATACCAAGCGCATAAGCAGAGACGGTTACGTCCCTGCTGTGGTCTACACCCACACCCTTCACCTGCTTACATTAACCCTTACCTATTCCCTCCACCTCAAAGTCATCCGGCAGCAGGTTGTCCTGCCGGTTGCCGAGGGTGAAGGACAGAAATGCCAGGAGGAGGGCATCCAGGATGCTGATGATGGCCAAGATGTAGGCCCAGCGCACCGTGCAGTTCCCCAGGGTGTACTTATCTGTCAGCTGGCCACACATCCTCTTCACCTCCGGAGAGTCCCAGCCGTCCGGGTAGATCATGCAGCCCATCAACATCAACGCAGCTGCGGGAGAAGAAGAAGGCCACTGAAATGTTGGAGCCTTGGAATAATCACCCCTTGTGGGCTCTTACTTTGACAAATAATTATGAGGGAGGTTCTTCTGAGCCCCCGGTGCAGGATAAGGCGTGATGTAGCCCCATAAAGTGCCAAAGGCTTAATTCATTCATGGAGAAGTGTGGCAAAGGATGCTCAGTGGTGCAGTTTGCATGATGCACTGTTATGAAAGTTCTTAAATGTTAAATGGTCTTCATCTGGTAAAGTTCCCTTTTTGTTGCCATAGCTACTTCACAAACCTATTAAAATCTAAATTTCTTTGCAGCTATGTGGATTTCAATGAATTGCCAAGTTATGTACAGTGGTGGAAAGTGACCAAGTAGATTTACAAACTTTACTTTTGAGGTAAGTATTTCTTAGTTACTTTACACTCTTCTTAATTTCAGAGGCAGATATTTTACACCCCTATATTTAAGATATATTTACTAGTAACTTGACAGATTTCATTTTACATTGGTTGACAAACATTTGGTTTCCGAGCCCTTATGAAAATATAATGTCTGGTTGGGGCCCTTTGTCACATCTCAGATGTCTCTGAGTTGTTAGCAGTTCAATAAAAAAGACATTTCTCCTCTAAACTTGTCAGATGGTTTCACTTAAATAACTTTTCACGGGCCAAAGAGGTAAAATTATCTTGGTTTTGTTTTTCAAAAATGAAAAGATTATAGAAAAGTAATAAATACATAAACAAACAAATAAATAAATAATAATACCACAGATGTATGTCACAGAACATGATCCAGTTCCTGGATATCTAAAGAAGTTAAAACTATCTGCACCTCAACAAGCTGGAACAGAAAAATGCTGTTTACACGTTGTTCCACCAGTATTCAAAATTATTATTAAATATGAAATAATGTAATACATGGTAATATATCAACCACGGGGGACATTTTACTGCTTTACTGTTTGTACTTGTACATTGTTGTATCTGTATTTTTACTCAAGTTAAGGATCTGAGTAAGCACTTCTTCCACCCATTTATTACATGGCTAGTTTCCTTGGAATCTGGTGTGTTTCAGGTGCACGTTTAGATCAGTTAACAGCACAGCAACACCTGATCTTGTTACATGTAACCAATCCACCGTTAGAGGTGTCAGAGTCAAGGCTGAAACTGGATCTGTTATTGGCTTCCACAGAAAAGAACAACACATCCAACACAAACACCACACCATGCCTGTAACCAGAGAGGTGAGTAGGTGGCTCATGACAGGATGAGTTTATCACCTCACACTCAATTTAGTGGGGACAGCTCATAAGGTCTTAGTCATCCTTCAGACCCACTGCTTCAGTTTTTATATCCAGGTGCCGAACTCTGGTAAAGATTTGAAATGTTCTGTGGAATGTGTACTTACATGACCAAATGTAAAACAAACAAACATGGTCTTTATTTGGATAATGAGATCCTGATACTAATAATCATTCGCTTTTCAAAAGAGGATTCACTTGCCTACTTTGTGGTTCTCCATGGAATTTGACCTTTGACCTTGGCCAAGACTTAACTCGTAATCCAAATATCAACGGACTCCATGTTACACTCCATGTTAGACTTTTTGGTGACATAAGTCAACTAAAATCAACTACCACAGTATTTTTCACACATTGCATCATTATCAACAATCTGATGATATTGTAGGGATTGGTGTAATGCCAGTTGATATCAAACCTCATAGTAAATAATTTGCATTATTCTCTTCACTCAGATGTAAGTTTACTTGTCAGTTCTGGGCTACAAAAGTACTTTAGTACAGTACTGGAATAAAACATCCACCACGGAAGAGCCACACTCCTCCTCCTCCTCCTCCTCCTCCTCCTCCTCCTCCTCCTCCTCCTCCTCCTCCTCCTCACCTGAGGCCAGTTGCATCCATGCACAGATCCTGTAGACGTTCCCAGCGTTGCAGAAGAAGAACAAGCTGAAGCAGACCATGGTGCCGACAATCAGCAGCATGGATATCCCCACGAAGAACATGGCGGTCCTGAAGGCCGGTGAAGGGATGGAGCCGAAGTCGAACACGCTGCCCTTGCAGATGAGCTCCGAGGTGAGCGCGTTGCCGATGCAGTAGTAGAAGAGGCCGAAGTACCCGGCCTGCGGGGTGTTGACGCTGTCCCCGATCCAGAAGGGCTGGATGAAGACCACTATGGTGATGATGACGAAGCAGATGGTGAACACGGCCCACATGACGCCGATGGCTCGGGAGTTTCTCACATAGTTGGTGTGGTAGATTTTAGCAGCCTCCTGGGCTGGGAGCAGATCCATGTTCCAAGCAGATCCAAGCAGCGAGAAGAAAAAGTTGGTGTCAGAACTTTTCTTAAATATCTGTGAACATTTCTTCTGATACGTTGGGGGTAATCCACCCACACGTCCCGAGTCTTTGAATGCGACAACACACACAGACACGCACACACACCTGTTGAGACCGTGGCTGCTTTGCATCGACAGACCTGGTTCAGGATTCAGCACCTCGGACAGCACCCTCTCCTCTCTTATTAATGATGCTGCACGGACGTCAGAGATTGACAGCTGCCGACGACGTGGGATCACAAACTAAAGAAACACAGGCTACAGTGGTGGAGAGTAGCGAAAAACTTTACTGTAATTGGGGTTGGCTTTGTTTTTCATGCAAAGCTTCAGTGTATTGAGTCTCCTAATGATTAATTATGGTAGAATTAACATTCAGGAAACTCCTCCATTCAAGTTTGCTTGTCTTTATCTTCTTCTTTTAAGAAGAATTGTCTTAATTTGGCCTAATAAAACAATATACATTTATAACATTTAAATGTTTAGGGGTTCTTTTTATATCCACACGGAAGCTTTACTGCTCAACTTTTTTGTTTTACTTTAACTTTTTTAAAATGTCATAATGTGATATTTAGTGAGCTTCTAAAACCCCATGGATTTGGATTCTGCCTGTCAGTTTATTATGGCTGATAGACAGGAAGTCTGAAATAAAGATTTGCTGATATCCAATTCAATATTGTTCCTGCTGAGTCTGCTTATTGGAGTTCTGCTTATCTGAAATCATACTGCCAGTGACAGGATCACAAAAAGGTTTTTATTCTGATAAATAAAAAAACAAAAACTCTCACATGGATAGATGATGGCTTTTGATTATTGGTGATGAGAGTTCAGCTGCATCACAGCGTGCTGAACAACAGTGAAGTCTGTAGAAACGGCACAGATGTGAAAAATCGAACACTGCACACATGGACAGCTTCAAATCACACAGAGCACTTGTGTTCGCCATAACCAGCTGGTCTGTGATGCTTGATACAAAAACAGAATCTATTTAATGCTGGTGAGTCCAGCCTCTTCTGATCTCTCTCTCTGTCACTGCTGTACAGGACTCATGTTTTTCCATTTTAATTGCCCCTCTGTGGACTCATAAGTGACCATATTCAACACCAGAATTACATTTTGGGCAAAAACAGTGAATCTCATTTACTGCAATCCGACTTTCTAATTCATCAGTCTGAATTAATGGGTTTTTTTCATTCACACAGATATGGTGTCACTCCTTGCACATGTATTTACTTTTTTGGTGCCATATTCATTTTGAAAACAACTATGGCTCAAGGCTGAGAGGGGAAGCCGGACAGAACATGCCACCACCTGCACCCTTCACCCTCCAGTCAGTGTTCATAACAAGTAGCTTAAGGGCCTCCTACATGACACTGTGCCATGTGTAGAGAAAAGTATTCAAGGATGAGCAGTTGTCCCCTGGGGGATCGCAGACGGCTTCCTGCAGCTCAGGAGGGACAATCAGCTGCTGGTAGGGGGGTAGCAGAGGAGGAAACAAGCTCTGCCTGAAAGACGCACACACACACACACACACACACAGAGAGAGACACAGAGAGAGGAAACATCACAGTTTAGATAAAAAGACTAATCAAACTCAGTCTGTGGAGAAAAAATGTGGGGGAGCTGCTTTTGAGTGCTGCTCTAATGAGGCGTAATCCCTCATACGTGTGACAGCCTCTAAAGAGTCTGACTGTCTTGTCAAGATTTCATCAAGCTTGCTATTTCTTCAGTGATGCCTTTAAGAGGAGATGTGACGCAAACATCTTGGCGGGAAAAAAAAGATTGAAGGTCAGTGAATCAAGGCTTCATGCACACACACAAACAAAGATATATACCTTGTTCCATGTTCATTTTAAAGTCAAAATAGTGAAAGCCTGCAGTGATGTGTGGGAATTAGTAAAATCCAAACCAACCACTTATGATGCATTCAGAACCCCTGGTAATGAAGAAAAAGATCTGCTTTTGACCCAGAGCAGTGCTACTGTGTTACAGCTCTGAAATGAAGATTAAATGTTATGTCTTTGTTAAGGGTTGATGGGCTGGATAAATTGCAGATGTTAACACAAAGTGGATAATAAAACCTTTCTAAACCCCTTTTGATTTTACTACCTTTTTTGTCATTACAGACAGGATCTAACAGTATCAGTGGGAAATAAGTGTTTAACCAGTTTCTCATATTATTTAAAATAAAATAAAACCTTTAATTTTAGAGGTGCCAAGTTCTCATGAATATATATTAAAGTATAATTTGTCTTTCACTTTACTAAGGAGAATGAAACATTGTTTGCACTGGCTTTTCAGTCATTCCACTTTCTGTCGCTCCCTAACTTTTAGCTCTCTTTGTGAACGGAATAGAGCAGAAAACATCTATCTTTTGTTTTTAAATGATTTCTCTTAGTTAAAGTTAAATTTAACTTTGAATTCTATCTGAAATCTATCCATCTATCTGAATTGATGTGGTTTGCATTTCCCTCTTTAAAATAGTCAGTTTCAATTTGTGTGATTTCAGTAACTATTTTTTAAACTTTATTATTAAATTGCTTACCCCTGGTGTCCAAGATGTCCAGATCTGAATTTTATATATAAAATTTCAGTGTCTGAATTTGACCGAACCGGTTTGTTCTACCAGATTTTTTGACTTGACTTGAATTTTGATAAGAACTGAGCTCATTGAACTTTAGCTTAGTAACTAAGCTAAAGTTCAATGAGCTCATTCAACTATGCCTTAGTTGAATATATTACATGAATTATTTACAAATTTGAATATTGGGTACTGCAATTTTCTATCTGAATTTGTAGACCCTAAAACTTATATTTAATAGAAAGGAAGTTTGTGAAATTGAATCAGACAGATAGGTTTCAAAGTTAAATATTTCAGCGCTATTAAGATTTCAATAATAATATTCAGTAGTGTTCAGTATTCAGTCACAATCAGGTATTAAGTGGCTTCTAGGGTTCAAATCTTTGTTGCCATTATTTGTTTCTGTAACACCACATCTGAAAGACCTCATTCTGAAACTCATATGAAATACAGTTCCTCTATCGGTCCAAAAACTGTGTTAAAGTAAATGAGAAAATACCCCAGTTTATCTTTTGTAACACAAAGTCAGTGGCTAATTTCAGTTCATGTCATGGTAATTTTGAAATTTTTCATTTTTGTCCCCCAGTTAATGTTGATTAATGTTCGGCTGTAGCTGCGTTCTCATCAAACGTCATTATCTATCAATTATCAGCCACAGTGGCTGGATTAACCGGCTACCCTGAGACAAAAATGAGGTGAGGGATACTATTGACCCCTTTTCTTTGTAGTGAGTGTTTACTCAAATACTGTATTTATGTACAAATCTGAGGTACTTGCTTTTTACTTGAATATTTCCATTTCATGGTACTTTATAATTCAATTATTTCAGGGAGAAATATTGTGCATTTATTTGACAGCTTTAGTTAGATACTTCACAAATGAAGGTTTTACACACAATACATATATGATTGTGTGTATAAAACATGGTGCAATGTTAAAGATTAAACTACCCAGAACAAAATAACAAACTAGATCCACCTCGGCCAACTACAACAGTTAAATACTGCCTATTAATGCATGTATGTACTTTTACTTAAATTTCAAAGCAGGACAGGAGTATTTAGTTGTTTTTTTACAGCTGGTGCAGTATTGTTTGCTTGTAAAGGATCTCAATACTTCTTCCACCCACCGTCAAACAGTAGAATAACCATCTTAATTATATTTTGCCTGCAGCTCCAGAGTCCAACCAGCACTCCTGTCCTGGAATACTGCCCTCAGGTCTGCCCTTGTGTCATTGAGTTTGTGGTTATTTAATTAAATGCACGTCTTTGGGAATATACACAATTTCTCCAAAGTATTAACTGAAATAATAAAGAATTTTACAAAGCTACAGTTTGTTTCTTCTGCAAACTAGAGCCCCCAGATAACAAAGAAGCCAGAAATTAGATTACCACAAACTAACAGATACAAAGTGAGTCTGAGGCTTTTGGCATCCCTGGGGGCTCTTAGACAGCTGCTTTGTGTGGTTGGGAATCCATCCTAGCTGTCACCCCATCGAGGCTCTATACTTTTGCCCAAATGTGGATTTTCTGTTTGCAACCAGCTGACAGAAAACTGGCAGAAAATCGACCCAAAATCCTGTCTTCTGAAAGTCTGTTCAGACACGTAAGGCTTATGTGACAGACACTATGTGTTTCTCTGGGCATTTTTGCCCTTATTAAAAAGTAAATAGTAGAGATGTGACAGGAAATGATGGGAGAAATAGAGGGGATGACATGCATCAAAGTTTCACTTGTGGACTTGAACCTGGGATGTTGGAATTAGATATTGTCTTAGACTCCTAAGGGACACCCAAACAATATCTTTGTTTTAAGGTAATTTACCTGTCTTGAAAGTGAACTAGAAATAATGGATTGAGGTTAGAATGAGACCTTTAATTGTTGCATCATGTACAATCTGAGAATATACTATCTAAACATACTGTTTAAGAGCCACAGACATTCACCCTGACACAGATGAGTGAATGTTTAATAAAACCTGATGTCTGAGCTCTTCCTTATACCTCGAGGAGTCAGGTTTGTTTATCTGTTTGTTCAATAGTTCCTGTGGCTCACTGCAGTTCAGAGAGGCTGTTAACACAATCTGCCAGTTTCCTGGGCAGCAAATTCACAAGCTAGAGAGGCGAGCAAGAGAAAAATGAAGAGGGTTACAAGTAAGTGAACATTTTTCACCCGGCACTCTGGAAACGACAGATCGCAGAACACAAATAAAGTGACAGATAAATACACAGAGGAAAGATTGTGGGTTGCTGTATCTCGCCTTGAGGGTGGCATTAAATAGATGGGAAGATGTATTCTTGCATGTCTAAAACTGTGATTTTATTTTTAAAAGGACAGAACTTTGATACATGTTTCAGTACATCATGTTAGGTAGGTACTGTATTAGTTTTTCTTCATGCACCTACAGTACAGTATAATCAGCAACGTTATTTGTATTGTTAATAAACAACAAAACAAAACAATGATACAACAACTCGCCCATTAACAAAACAGAGGGCTTGGAGAAGTTTAATGGGACAATTAGTCTTCATTGTTATGAAGTATGTAATGAACACATCTGTCCCAAACTGTGCTAAACAAACACCTTTATATGTTGGTCTTGGTCACTCTACAGCCTTATCAACTCTAACGAGTGGGGAAGCCTTAAATATATCTGTATATACTGTACAACTGAACACTTATTAACAAAGGGCACTTTGGTGGATGTAACATGTGATCAGACCTGTGGAGGTTTTTCCAGTGGAGTCTACATGTTGTACACAGGCAACACATGGACAGGACATGGACAGGCAGCTGAATTGCAGCACACCTTAAAAGGATATCTTCGAGTTTTCACCGAGCTGAGACAAACCACCGCAGACTGTCAGTGCTTTAGGAATTAATGTATGTCTGGATTTAGTAGCAAGCCATTAAACCTCCCCTGGTCCTTTGTAAATGGGCAAGTTCTACTTCCTTGGTTCATCATATTTCTCTACGTAATCCAATATGAGGTGTGTGAGCTGCTGTAAAATGGCCTGTGGCACTTCTAATAACCTTGGTAGCTTTATTAAATTTATGGCCGGCTTTCATCAAATGAGCGACATGCTTATTCCTTGATGTGATTAAGGCCTGCTGCTGAGACGGTGAGCAGACTACATCATAATGTTTTCTGGAAATGTGACTGATATTCATCATCATCATCACATGTTTCTTTTTGCTGCATTGCTGTTTAATGGTGTGTGACTCTTCTTCCTTTCCACCAAAGCTTCTGCCTGACTAAAATATGCTGTTTCTCTGGATTTGTAACAAACAAGCACTTCTCAACATACTCTAGTAGATTTAGATGCCAGTGCCAATTAGAGAGGAAGATGCATTTCATCTGAATGTTAACAGTCTTTTAAAGTCAGTCACTGATTTCTGTGATTGGCCCAGGGAAGAGTGCTGCCCATTGATGCTGGTTTGAGGAGAATAATACAATTTTGATATTCTCTACTTAGTATTCAGTTTAATAAACCACTCCAATCAGCATGCAGGAGTGTTGTTGCAGGAGGGCAAACTGTCTCTAAGTGTATCTCTCTTCATTTCTATAGTTTTAATCTCACCGGCCTTGTGCATATTGTAATATCCTTCTAAACACCCCCTTGAGTTGTATCAATAACCTTGACCCTCCGCAGTATTGTGGCGTTGTTTCCCTGCAGCAACTATTTTTTGAAGACCATGAACTTCAAAAGGAGTTTGGTGCAATGTTGCAGCAGCTCTGCCCAGCACAGGAGATGAGCATCCACATTTCTGCGCTGCTCCCGGAGCAACAGCTTGTCTTCACGAAAACAACCCAGAGCTCATCCTCCCCTCGCTGATGCCTGACCTCGCACTAATGTTGTCTGCCCTTCCTTACGGCACAGCAGCTTCATAGATGCTTGTCCATTCGGCTCCGAGGCCAATTTTCTTTCATCCAATCTCTGTTAGAATCGGCGTGGTTTTGGCAGCAGAGAGCAGGAGCCGATCCCGACCTCAGCCAGACGCATCTTGTTATTTCAGACAGAGAAAAGAGAGCACAATGGGCTTTCACACCCTCAGCAACCCAGCACCACTTGGATAACTGAGGCATGCGCAATGGCTACAACTCTTGGAATGTGTTTGGTGCCACACTAATGAGATTTCTTTTCCACCACAGATGCTCAGCTTTTGTGTTCGAAAGAATAAATGAAAACCCACATAATGCCTCAAAGGGATTTTTTTTTCTGTTTGTGAGCTCTGATTGCGTTGATGAAAAAAGTATTTTATTAGACAAGATTGTCCATTAGGGGGCAGTATGCCATTAAGTGTATTGAGGCCGTTCAATTATTCAGAGGATAGATTAAGTGTACTGTCTTCCCATACTTTCAAACAAAGGAACAGACTCCTTACTGTTCACACATGTGTAACGTTTACAAAGAGTCACTTGCAATAGACATTTGATTTCTTTTTTAAACATACCTTTTAAGAGTCCTGCAGAGTTTTTTTCCTCAGGGTATGCCTGTGTTATCTGTTAATGTTAAAAAGGACCCTGGGTGTATTTTACATATATCCTTTGTGGTGTAATGTTCTTTGAAGAGGCATTGGAATCCTCCAGGGTGACTGTATCAATCAATCACATTGATTTTCATATTCAAACACTTACTTTAAAAGTAATTCCCTGACTCCCTGTCTTCCTCCCTCGTTTGGAATTGTGAAGAATGCAGAAAATTTCCTGGACGTCTTGTAGATGCACGTCTTTGATTCTGGTATTGGAGCCCGGTGTGTGTGTGTGTGTGTGAACATGATATCGAGTGTGAGATGGGGGTCATCATTCAGTCCTCGTGACAATGAAAACACTGCTGCTGCCTCTTCCAACACAGCTGCTATCTGTGCGACGGCACCGGCTCACACATGCTGCATAAAATATCAGGCAGGGATGCAGTTATGCAAGGGCACGTGTGACAAGCAGGCATATTTATCTAGGGGATGAATCTCATCGTTATTCTTTCCTTTCTTACCTCCCCTGGTTGACTCGGTGGTGTGCATAGAGCCGAGGCTCTGAACTTTGATTGCGTGTGTATACTCTCGCTTGTATAACACCAGAGGCCGTCCGGTGATTAAAGAATACGCACCTATAATTTCAATCATGATGTGCTCTGCCCTTTTGAAATGTCCCCATCTGTCTGTCAAGTGCCCTGAACACAGCGATCTTTGTTCTCTACTCTCTCTTCTCATGGGTGATCGTTTCGTTTTTGTATGATTTGTCATGCTAAGTGTGCTGTGTGTTGATGTGTCCACTTTTAGATTGTCACTCCATGTGTGTCTGTGAGAGTGTGGGTTTTCTGTCAGTGCATGTGCATGTGACACACCAGCAGTAATATAACCTTGTAGCAGAAGGGATTGGAAGGAAGACCCCCTCCCCTCCTCCTCCTCCTCCTCCTCCTGACAGTAAAATTTGGCGAGGCGATGCTGCAAGAGCTGTGGGGAAATTCTTGCTGTTAATTGGACTGTGAAGGATTTCTGCTGCAGATTCAGCCCACTCTGCAAGTTCACACCATGGATTGTTAGCGGGTATTAGTTTACAGCATGCCCTCTATTTATCTCTCTCAGTCTATGTCCCAATTTCATACTATAATTGTATTCAGCAAGTACTGCAAAATATTCATAGTATACATGATTTACTGTTACTATAAAAGATAACTGGGTTGTTTACTGTTTTGTAAGTCACAACTGTAAATGATACAAGACATGCACTGGCAGTCGTCACACAAGCCACTTTGGAAAGCTACCGCCAGTACAAGGAATAGTTTGACATTTTGAGAAATATGCTTCTTTATGATCTCTTCTTCTGGCAGAGAGTTTGATAAGAAGATCAATAGCACTCTTGTGTCTGTACGCTAAATATTAAGCTAGAGCTAACGATAATCTTAGCTCAGCATATGGACTGGAAACAGCTAGAAACAGTTATCCTGGCTCTGTCCAAAGGAAAAAAAACAACAACTCACTAATAAACACACAATATCTTGTTTTTATAATCTGTATAAAAACCAAAGCAGATTCTGGTAAGCAGATTTTGTTACCTTTAAACAAGGCCAGGCTAGCTTTTCCCCCGTGCAAGTGTTTTTATGTCATTGGGTCATTTGGGCAGTTTTCCTAAACTAAGCTAACTGGCTGTTGGTTCTAGCTTCATATTGAAAGCACAGACAAGAGAATGATATTAATCTTATCATCTAACTCTTCCCAAGAAAATGAATAAGCCTTTTTGGAAAAATGGCCTTAATATTTGTTTGTTTTTTGTGGGTCTCTGCAATTCATTTTAATGTGCTGCAGCTGTGAGTCGCTCCTTCACGTCCTTTGTGCACTGTGGGACAGTCGTGCCCAACAGCCCACTCAAAAATGAAGTGAATTTAGAAAGCATACTTAGTGTATACTTAGTGTTGCAGTGTGAACGCACACACACTCCAAACCCTTTTTCAAGAAGGCTGTTCATATGAACAGTATCCAAACAACAGTATTTGCATCAAACACAGATGAAACAGTGACTGATGATGATGTCACATCATGTAAACCGACTGTAATCCGGGGGGTTGGTGATTGAATCAAGCTTTAAAGGTAGTTGCCTGGTACGCAGAGACATTTCTATTCTATTCTCTCCACATTTCACATTGAGTAACCTTTGGTGCTGCTGTCTTTTCTTCATTGTGTATTTGTGCCTCTACTGGAGATTTTCTTACTCTGGAATTACAGTTTGTATTTGGTTTGTGAGTTAATTTATCACAGTAATGGAGGCACTGGCGGAAAAGAGCACAGACAAACCAGCTTAGTTATAAATCATTTCACACTGCTGGGTGTTTCGCCATTAATGGCATTTCTTTAACCCACAGAGGAAAAGAGAGGAGCTCTATCACAGCAGTGGCGGTGGCTAAATACTGGACAGCAGGAGGGTGTAAGAACTTTATTAGGCTCTTGACCCATTACAAGCCTTTAATGTGTTTTTTTTCAATCAGAGATCAATTTGTGCAACACACTGCGGTTTATTGAGCATAACAGCAACCAGGTTGTCTGTTCTTTTGTCACCTGGCCTACAGGTTGCTCATAAAAACACATACTGAAGATATGTCTGCTTTTTCACAGAGATTACACATGAAGGAAATGTAAAGGTATTGACAGTATAAACTCTGCCTATAAAGGGGACAATCAATTGTTGAAAAGTGTAAAGGAAAAACAGTAAACGTGTGATTGCAGAAACGTGTTCACAATATGCAAGTGATGAGTCCCTTCATTTCATTGCCTCTTGACTAGTTTGATTGTGGAGAACAATGAAGGCGAGCGAGCTGTCATTTCTATGGAAATTGTCAAGCGGCAGCTGCTGGTGGTGGGGTGGTAAAGAATAGCTCAAGGGGTTAAAGACTGCTGGCGCTAACAACACCACAGCAGGCCCATACCGCTACCCGCACTCGCCACTGATGAGTTTCTTTCCCTGACAGCGATGACTTCCCCCGTGAGCATGCGAAGCCCATCAACTCCTAAAATCACGCTGCTCCCGTAATGAGGAAAACCATAATGGCAAATCCTTCTCGGAGCATTCTCTGGCTGTGATGGCTGCACCAGGGGGCATGTGCACAGAGCGCGGGGGTGCTTCAGCTGGCGAGCATGCTTTCCTCATTATCTAGATGTGAGCGCCACGAGGGTCGAATAATGCAGAAGGTGTGGAGCCACATTAATCATGCTGTCACACATGCACAGGTCCGCTCCTGAGACAGGAGTTCACGCCCTCACCAATGCTAATGCTCTGAGGGGGACAACAACTAGTGTCCTCACTCACTCAACCACAGTCGTATTTAAGCACACACCACAGGACTATGGCACCGTATGTTTTTCTACTTTGCTGGCAGATCACTTTTGAAAATATCTGGGGATGCGTGCTATAATGGTTTCCTTTGCAGCTCCGGCTCAGCAGTGCTCCCCTGCACCTGCATCTGATCTTTGCGTGGGAGGAATCCTGCTAGTTCTCCTCAGTGAGCCATTGGAGGTGCACTGTGCCTGCTGCGAGTCTTACCATGGCAATATTCACATATCTCTGGCTGTGTATTCATTTCCACCCATTCTTCACAGGGGATAAATGCAATAATTTGCATGGATATAGCTCTGAGAAAACACGGCGATGAGAGTCCCTCCCGCCCACGATGGAAAGCAAACTTTAATCAGGGGAAGGAGGGAAATGTCTCCATGCCTCCAGGCATCACAGGGGCATGAGGCTACAGGGGTGCAGCATTTAAGATTAGCCCCACTGCTTGTTGAACAAATAGATGGAGGTCAAAATCCTTTGGGAGGGGCTCGCTTCTTCTTTGTACATCAGTCTCAGCCATGGTGATGATGACACTTAGTAAAGCAGATTTATAAAGCATCTAAATCATTCTTATTTCATTAAAGATGAGCAGTGGAGCCGCAGAGTTTCAGTCAACACAAACTAAATTGCTTCAGTTAGCATTCTGAGGTAGAATGATTAGTGGGTGTGTTTCTGTTGAACGTAGAAGCTGAAATGGAAAATTTAGATGGATGCTGTGGCCTGGGATTTGGTGGATGAACAGATGATACATTTCTCTCAGGCTCCCTGCCTCTGAGTTAATTCAATTCATTTTCTTTTATTGATTGACACTGGACACCGTGACGTTTGCGGTTCATGCAAGCAGGCAGCGATAATGAAGGAATGACGTGCAGTTCGGCTCCTAAAAATATATTGTAACTCTGAGGAAGCTGCCAAGTTGTCGCAAGTGTGTTTTATTGTACTTCTACCTTTGTGAGAACAATTTTTAAAGTGACATGTTTGCAGATAGAGGATATTTTACAATTTTTCACTATTTCCATGATATGTGTGAAGGCTAGTTAGGTGTTAATGTTTGCCATGTAGTTGTGATATTGATGGTGTTGCCACAAGAACAGTAATACAAACGTTAGTGTGTACAATCGTATACGTCTACCTTTGTGAAGACCAATTGGACATTTATATTTTAAAAACATTAGAATTAGCTTTAATTTAAACTTACAGTAACTGACTTGTTGACCTCTTGCACAAACAAGCACACTGACATATTATCACATTTTAAGTTCATATGGTTAGCAAACAGTTACGGATACGGAGCAACATTAATATTTACTCTCATTTTTGCTCTGGTTTTAGTTTCTACCAACTCCTGAAAGAAACATTTGGCTTTTTAGCTGCTAAATGCTCCACTATGTTCACCAGCTGGTTGCTAACTGTGTCTGTACACTGTTTCTGCTGGGCTGGTAGCAGCAGATTATTACTCGAAAACAGTTGCCTGACGCGACATTTTTACTTTTTGCAGCCTTTGAAGATATTAGACTTTTTTTTCATTAAACCCTCCAACACGTCTGTTTCTGTCAAACTTTAGACTGAAAGAAGAACAGCTCTCTTTAATTTTGCAGAGGAAAGTGTGGCTGTTTCTAGGGGTTGTAGATACAGTGTCTTGACTGTTGTACACAATCGTATTTTTAGGGATTGTCTCCATCCTTTGTGGAGCTGTCTAACCACTGAGGTGCCTGAATACCTCATAAAGTTTGACCTCAGTTACCCAAAGCTTACTGGGGAAGGATTTCATACTTCATGAATTCATCTCATATTGAAGAGGAGACTGATTGACCTCAATAGCTGCTTAAAATAAAATTTAAAGGGGCACTCGACCAATTTTACATGTCAAACTCAATTTGAGTGAACTCAACGCTATTCCCACACATGAAAATATAGATATTGAAAGCTTCTGTAAAACCCCGGATCACGTTCAATGACAACATCTACACGTGGCAACTTTCAAAGAGTTAAAGTTAGGGAATTGGAAGTGCAGTAAATTCAGGAGGTGTAGAATTATCCAATATGAACGTAATTTCTGGGAGTTTAGCAGCTGTATGATGTCTTCCTTGGCTCTGGACGAAGCTTTGTGAAAGTTACTGAAGACGCATCACTTGGGTATCTTGGCTTTGGCTTTAGTATAGACATTTTTAACAGAAATCCTGCGTTACACATTAGATGCTGCATTTTTAAGACATAGGCGTTTACCAGGCAGTGAGGATCCAACAACAGACGCTATCAAGATGCATTATTAGGATTCAGATAGGATTCAGTTGTTGTTTAATTTCTCTCACAATGGAAGGACAATACTAAATACTAAACTGGAGGACAGTTCTAATTTAGATGCAAAGCAATGCATGCAGTATTTGTTCCTACAGTAATTGTGTGTTCTCTCATGACAAGTTTGTTTGTTGCGGTGTCAAATTTATTTGTATATCCCAACAACACGACGTGTTAATGGGCTTCATCAACCCAGACACAAACAATGGTTTGAATATTTTATGCAACCAGCAATCTGATGAAATTCACTGTATCTGTTGGATACTGCAGTCATTTTGCAAAAACAAAAGGAGGGGAGATCACCTGTTCTGCATTCTGGTTTGGTTTAATCTAAGGGTCTTTTCTTATTTACAGGAAACAGTTTGCATAAAAGACCAGTAAGTTTGAGAGGATAACAGTAACACAATCTGAGGAAGTCCAGCATACTTTTGATTTATTTCTCTGAGAGTAAACAGCTACAAACATCAGTCAGTCGTGGTCATGTGGCGTGGTTTCTGAACAACGGAGTAGGCAGCTTCAAGCACGCATCCTGTGTTTACTTTACCAAACATAATGCAGAAGAATGAGAGTCACAGGAGCGGCCCTTATATTACAAGTGACCACAGACATGGAAGTTGACAGCCAGCCTTCAACCTGCATGAAAACGCCTGCATCATCACACTGAGACAAAAACATGTGGCAGGCAAGACAAACTCAGCCCAAAGAGCTGCCATCGGTTGATAGCAACTAATTAGAGAGTTTTCTCTTCCGCTCAAGGGGCTGTCTTATGATTAAGAGAGCCCAATGAATATGTATACGATGTGAGCACAGGGATGGCTGGATCTAGGTCAGGCTGCTGGTGGATGATGAGCTGCCTGTGAAGTGAAGCAAGGGGATGTGCTGCAACACCGCACTATTCAGAGAAACCCTCAAGAGGCACGCAGATGTGAGGGACCTTAACTTTTCCAGATTATGTCTCTAACAAGTTTATGGGCTCTTGGCATTCAGAGGGAGGAGGCTCATCCAACGGAGGAGCCCTAAATGACTTCTCTGGGGATCGTTTCTGTCTGTTACAGCCTGGCATTTAAATAGAGCAACCTGATGCATTGATTGGTCCATCTACTCACTCTGCAAACAGATTGTGAAGCAGATATTTCTACAAAGATAGAGAAGTGATGTCATATGTTGCTAGAGCTCAGAGATAGTCTTACTGTTCTTGTAATTTGTAAAGATAATACACCCTAACCCTTTAGAGTCTGTGGAGACAAAAAGTCTGAAATAAAGAAGGCAAGAATTCAGCTGCCTTCGGTTAGGTATCACATGGTCTCTAAGCAGTGTGCAATCCAGAATTGTTAATGATGCTTTCAGTTGTTCTGTGATTATTTCTCTCTCCATACAACAGAAATTACATCCTCATGGATTTGCTATCAACAACTTACATTATTAGCATTAATAATACAAATGGACTGACAAGCTGAAATCAAACTTAAAGTGTGCTTTGGAGGAAGAGAAAAGACCTGTCTTTTGCAGCCAACCCGCCACACAGCTGAGTCCTCCCTGCTGTCACAGATGCCTAACTTACAGATCTGTCAGAGGATATGAGAAAAGCTCCCAGTATTATTTTCTTTTATTAAAATGTGCAAGCTTTTTTTTCTACCACTTAAAATCACACTTGGGAATTTTGGTTATATGATTCCTGCATGCATGACAGCTCCCAATAAAAGCAATGATTTCTTTCTGGCTTTATAAAAGGGAAAATGATTACAGCGTATTACGTGTGCAGCATTTCAAAGCAAAGCAACAGAGAGCCAAACCTGTTATCCTGAGCTTTTCAATGCATACATACATAACTGCAACTGTACCTGTGACCATAATTTTCTGGGATTTACACCACAAAAGGATTTTATGTGTGAATTCTGCAGCAGGTATCAGTCAACACATACAAGAAACAGTCTGAAATATCTCCACTGTACTATATAATAATAAATGCCTCCACTTTACGGGACTGTGAATCTCTTTCTCAACGTAATGAACTCCCTGACAGGGAAGTAGCAGAGCTTCACCACAGTAAAACACGACCGTTTCCTGTCACCACCTCTGAAAACAGCCACGCTCCAGTGTTTTAGTAATGGTTTGCAGAGTGGCTGCTGACATCACATTTCCTGGTGCTCAATCAGTGTAACGGATAAGTCTCTGCTACAGACAGTGATGCTGATACACACACACAAACACACACACACACACACACACACACACACACATGCACACACACACACACACACACACACACACATGCACGTGCGCATGCATACATGTCATGCATATGCACACACATAAAGAAGGCCTGTCCTGTGATGCCCTCTGTAATGGTTGCAGCTTGCCATTTCTCTGTCACATAGAAGATGAATGAGCTAAAATCTCAAACTCTGCCTCCCTGCATGCTTGATGAAGCTCCATCCGCCTCACATCAGTGCAGCTCAATTGGACAGTGCAATGGAGCAGCGGTGGACTAAACACCACTCCTCAGTTGAGTTCAATTGTTCATTTGTTCTCTGTACTTTTATGTATGACTGAAGATCCACACACGGCTCCCCTCATTATGACTTGAACATCATCGTGCTGGAGGGAACTTTTTTTCTCCCTGTTTCCTCAGAGAAACCACAGTGCTGACAAAGTGATCGGATCATCTGAAATGGAAAATGACAAATGTGTTTCCAGCCCAGCACAGAGGTTGTTGATTTATGCCACGAGAGAATGAGAGTGGAGCTATTTGTTTTGTCTTGCAGAAGAAAAGCATCCACTTCAGGCGTCATATTAAAGGTAATACATTGAGTTCTGTGAGGTTTTGCTTGTGCACTGATTTGTGATGGATTGTGTGTGTGTGTGTGTGTGTGTGTGTTTGTTTTGATCTTTTTTTTAATCATCTTATGTTATAAATGTCCCTGTTGTTGAACATGGTCTTGACTTTGTCTATCAACATACTCCTTTTCTATCTTTCTTATGGTATTTTGTGAATTAAACATTACACAAGTTGCAGTTTAATTGCTGCAGTTTCTGTGACCTACCAGTGATGGTCAACCCTGCAAACTCCACCTCCGGAGCGGGTACTTTTTTCACACCTGAAAATAGCATATAGGAACTTAATTTAGCCCCTGGTTCATGCGGTTAAAAAGGATTCCTCAAAGGGTTTTGAGTGTATCAACATAAAATTTCAACATACACATTTAAATAGTTAAGAAAAGGAGGAAAAAAAACATAGATGGAGTAGATCTATGAATTATAATATTAATCACATAAAAATGACTAATGGCCATACCAGATATAGGGAAAGTTGCAAGACAAAGTCAAAAAATAAAAACTATAGCCGAAGTCAAGACACTGTGGACCTACAAGCAAACAAATAAAACACTTTTCAACTAAATCAAAATACATAAACAGTATGCATCAATACATTTATAGCATTAACAGAGCCTCATACAAACAGATCTTAGTGATTGCAAGAAATGTCAGTAATTTCTGTGTGAGCTTCCTTGTGTACTGCTTCTCTGTGCTGCCAGCATGCAGCAAATTTGTGCATTCAACTACTAAACTCTGGATGGGCATTATAACTCTATTTATTCTCAGTGGAAGAGGAGAGGCATACTTTAAATTAAGTTAATTTATTCAGTTGTTGGTGGTTTTGTGTTAGGAACACAACAAATGGCATACTTGTCCTTGAAAAAGGTCTGATTTTCAACAGAGATGTGAAAAACTCAAACAAAACACAAATCTAACACAAATAAAATTAATATCCAACATTTCTCACATAGTACATTTACAGCGTGTTGGTTCACAGATGTTCATTTCAAAGTAGATGAAATGAAATGTTTTTAGACTGCACAGACAACAGGTATTAGATTTTCTAGATTTTGGACTCTAAACCTTTTCAGAAAAACAAGAAGTGCCAGCACCATGCAGATGCATGTTTTCTCTCTCTCACAAGATGTTTTTCTGAATATCATAACCTTCAGGGATAATATTTTCATCATTACTTACGTAAATATAGCATATAGCTCATATAGTTGGTGGAGTAACTATTGGACTTTCATTTGTCAGGTGGTCAGAAACACGACTCTAAAAGAATGTTAATGTTGCTCTGTGTCTGCTGGATGTGTAACTGTTAACAGGTTAGCCACAACTTTATAAGCAGACTTTCAGACGAAAAACAACACTGTTAAAAAGCATAAGGTGGTACAGTGATGTGGGTGTGTTGCTTCAGGTAAAAGGGAGACACTGAACTATGATCCAGAAAGTCCAGTTTGAGTGAAATAGCTGGATGAGCTTGAAGCTAAGGCTTATCATACACAAGCCCCATTTGTGACCTCAGCACTCTGTATGGTAGCTAGTGCGGGATTCGGTCACATGGGATTCCCTGCTCAAACCTTAAGGAAAGTCAGGATGTTTTTTCGCTTTACCTGTTATCCAGCATGGGGTTGTATCTCCAGAGGTATTTTCTTGATCTTACAGATGTTGTCTGTCTGCCCGTTAAGATATAATTTCTGCCCAGGGAGAAAGCAAATTTAAATTGTGTCTCTTCACAGACCGCGAAAAAACACTGAGCCGGACTGCGCAGCAAACTTAATTTATTTTTGAAATTTCAGATTTAAACATAGTTTTCATCCCATTCTTCTGCACAGATAGCACGTGTGAGGGCAAAAAAAAAATTTTTAAGACGCAACCCGATTCTAGTTAAAAGCTAAAAAATCATGCGGGTTCGAGTACGCAAGACTGAATCATGGAGGTCATGAATTTGGCTAACATTTAGGCATTTAGCTAACACTGCACAGCGGTTTAAACCTCTAGAAAGTTTATATCTATAAATGTAATTTACACATTTAGTTAGGTATTTAATTTGTTCTGACTGTTTATGATGTGCACAGACTACATATGCTGATGTATTAGTGTTTATGTTTATGATAGTTAGATAGCTACAAGCCCTGTATTCATCTAGAACTTTGCAGTTATTGAAAGTATCTGGCACCTGAGTCAACATCATCAAGATTCAAGAGTGTGTAATGTCGATCTGAACACGGCCTGAAGGCGTCAGTGTGCTGCCATTGAAGTGCTTGTTGGATGGTTAAACAGCAACCCCTTCGTCCCCACACCCTCCTGAGGTCTGAGTTGACAGGTGGAGCCAGGTGGCCAGGTGTGTGGAGGTGAGGCAGCTTCCTTTTGCTTCATTTTTCACAAAACTGCTTCTGTCACTTTTCATTCGTGCAGATGAGTGCAGCAGTATGAATGCCTTCGAGGAAAGGCTATCTGAAAGTGTGAGCTGTTATCCTACATCACGTCCCACCCCTCTCTATAACGGCAGGCTGTTGGCCCTGCCTTCTAGGGGGAACAGCTACAGTATGAACACTTTTGCCTTCAGACATGGCCGGTTGACATGTGATTCAAACTAGTTTGTTTCGTGCATACCCTCACCTTAAATCATTGATATGGTGTCGGATGTGTATCTTGTCACTTGTTTTGATGTTTTCCTGCCCCCTGGTGGCTAAAATCTTATGCATGCAGCTTTAAAGGTTGGGTAGGCAGATTTCTTTTGACATCATTGGCCAAAAAATCAATTTTAACCATGCAACATATTGTAAATGAAGTGGTCTGAGAGCAAGCCTCCACTTCAGCCCCTCCTCTTGGCTGTTTTAAGGCTTCAGAAAATCTAGCTCGTGACGAGAGACTTTGGCCAATCATTATTAGTTATTTCAGTTCGTATTGGCTAAACGACAAGAGCAGATGCTCGTACATGTCCCTTCAGATGGTGAAAGCCAGATTCAGTGGTAGAAAATCTTGCCAAAAATCCTGCAACTTGTGATAAATTTCCAATACCTCCTTTACCTACAGCTGTCATGATCCCTGGACTCTGTGTGGACGTTGTATATTTCTGGTTCTTGTTTCCTGTTTTATTTTGTAATCTGTGGCCAGGTGTTTGTGTTGATCTTTTGACTTCCTGTCATTGTCTGTTTTCCTCCTTGTTTGATTGCACTCACCTGTGTCTCGTTGCTCACCTGTTTCTGTTTCCATCGTTTGCCCCATGTCTATTTATACCAGTTGTCTTCCTTTGTTCTGAGGCAGATCATTGAGGCAGAAGGTTTTGCATAGGTTGGACAAATGTTTCAAGTTTTTGTGCTAAGCTAACTAGCTGCAGCTTCAGATTTACCCTACAGACATGACAATGGTACCAACTGAGTGTAATTCCCAAAGTCTTGAATACTCCTTTGCTGGTCCAGGTGATAGGCTACTCATTTTAAAATACTTTCCATTTTTCTGTTTATCCTAAGTGTATTCTTTGCCTGAAAAGTAAAAGCTGTCTGACATTAGTAGTGCAGTAAAACGTTCCATATTTTCCTCAAAAATTAGTATTACAAAGTGATACCAAATGAGAAACGTGCACTTCTTGAATACAGTACTCAAGTAAATGTACTTCCAGCCTCTGGTCTTGTTGCTGTAGGCTACTTGTCACTGCAGAACACCAGAGATGTGGGAGTTTGCACCCCATCATCTGGCCGCTGCCTCCCCCTGCTGATGCTGAGGTCTGCTGCTGATGCCGTAATTACACTCCTGCCACAGCCATAGGAAGTGAGGCTGCTGCGAGTGGGAACAGTGGAGAGCCTCGCAGCAGGTGGCGTGGACCACCACGCCAAAGGGCGCTCGAAATCAACCAACCCAGCGCCACCATGGGGCCTAATTACTGAGTGAACATGACTAATGATGAAGCTGTGCTCTGGTGGTGCTGTGTCCGAAATATACAGCCCTCATGGCCATATCAGCCCATGTCTCACTTGGTGGTGTAGAAGTGTGCATAGACCTCCCACAGTGATTGCTGCTCAAAAATGAGCTTGGATAGTGAAGGATAGCCTATAGCATGGATTTGTGGGTTAACTATGGAATATGTGTTTCAGTTTGTAGCATAAATTATGATTTTCATGTGTCATAAAGTGAGGCAGCTCTTTATGAATGTACTTTGCTTAAATGGATAATTTAGAGAGGTTTTATTTGCAGTTTCCGTGAGAGCAGGTAGCTTATTTGCCACTGATAGCGGTGTGAATGTTTTCAGGAGACATGGGGAGTGATTTAGTTATTTCTTTAAAAGCGTTTTGCAAGAGATGCCATCACTCAACGCAGTGATCCTTTCCTTGGAGATTTCCCCGTAGTTGGTCTCTGTGACTGATGGGAAATGCCCTCCACACACACACACACTCTCCACATTTCACCTGGTTGTTCAATCAGGAAAACGATGAAACGGAAATGAGGCTCCCCTGGGAGAGCACAGCCTCCCGTACAGTCTCTCAGAGATGAATATAGCCTCCAGCAGGTGGAGGAGAAACAAATGTCACTTTTTTTTATTGGCAAGATAAGAGACGAGCGAGGCTGATGCTGCAGAAGTTTGAGGAGCTGTCCAGATGCTGAAAGAGCAGCTTTTCAATTAGTAATAAGAGCTGGTGGCTCTGGAGGAACTAATGTAACGTTAACACGAGGTGAAAATAAACTATTCATCCAGTGGCCTGTGACAGTAAAGGTTCCGTTTATAGCCTGCACATCATTTTGTCGTGAATTTAAGGCAGTATTTGCCACATCTGCACGGAGATCCGCCCTGCTGGTTTCCAAACCAAAACGGCAAGATTTTCACTTTTAATAGGTGGTTCGATTCAATCGAAATATGTCAACTATATTCATCTGTTCTAAAGAAAGAGAGAGAAAATAGTCAAATTGGATATTCGCGCCCCTCGGTGCTTATTTATTGTCTGTTAGATGCTCTTAAAACCAATTTGGAGCGAGATAACGATCCGTCCAGCCATATAGATCGATGGCTTGAATCTGCTACGAGTGTCAGTCACAGCCCCGCATGTAGGAGAATGCAGACAGGAGGGGTGGAGTTCGCAGCTTTTACTTTTCAAACGCTGCTCTGGCAGAAGAGCTCATTATGTGCCAGGGAAACCGCGGAGTTGGCGCTGATGCGTCCCGGCATGTGATCCCAATTTAGTCAAATCGGTAACCCCGCCGCTGCAGCTTCCCATTAAACTTTCCATGCTGTTGCCCGTCCAATGGACAGCACTTAGGAGGTTTGCCTGGACCGTATCAGTTCCTGCTCGCTCGTGCGCTGCGCTCCGTCTCTCGACCGTCGACTCGCCAGGTTCAGAGGGGCTAACGCGGCCCGGGGAGCCGGCTCGGGTCTCCCGCATTCATGGAGGGAGACGTTATGGACAAAGTGGAGGCCACGGCGACGGTCTGTGACTTCGACCCCACCAGCGGGAGCATCCCGGCCACGAAGGTGGAGATCACCGTGTCCTGCAGGTGAGTCCGCCCCGGCGCCGACGCTGCTGCTCGGTCTGCGTCAGGGTTTTGGGTGCAGCTCCGTGCGTTTTCGGTGCGTTTTGCCACGAAAATGCTGTTTGGAATGAGTATATATTAGAATTAGAATATAATTTTTTTTTAAACATAGCTTAAACGTCTCCACGTGTTATTTTCCTATGTGGTGGAACTACGTTTAACATCTTGAAGAATTAAAAAAAACTTTACAAAAGGTAAAATGACATCACAACGTAGGTAAAATCTTCGCGGAGATCATTGATCTTCTACACAAATCCGTATACATACAAGAAGTAATTGGAATATTTAGCATTTTTGAGACTTTTAGTTAGCAGTGTAAATTAAAAATGAATACAGCATCTAAATCGCATTGCAGTAAAGCCCAGAATGGGAAAAAAAAATAAAGTGGACAACGTGCTGTAAATCTGACAATCCCTAAACTTTAACGCTTGTTTGTTTTCCCCCGTTTATCGTCGTTAAGATTTATGCTTTAATTTTTTCATTTAGATAAATCCCTGTCCCCATTAGAGTGTCTCGCGAGTACATAGCGGCTGTTACGTTTATCGCGCGCCAAGTCGCGTGCCACAGGAGACATCGACCGCCGTGGAGTTTGTCGGCGTGCCTGAGAGGTTTCCCCCGAGGCAGCTTGTCGTGTAAAGCTGCGTGAACGCTCGACAGGCTCCGAAAACGACACCCGTTTGTAACAGAAACGTGAAAACAGCAATTGGCACTAAGTCTTTTCGCCCTCGCTGTCCATTTAACTGAATCCACTGCCCCCCCCCCCCGCCAACCCCCAAATACCACGAAGATGGCAAGTGCCTCGGTTGGATGGGTGGGGCAGCGCTGGTTGCAGGTACAGTCACTGTATAATGTATGCTGCTGCAGCATATAGTGGCTTTGTAGGGGTTGACGGGTACAGTTTTAATTAAGGCTTTTCATGGAAATTAATGAATTTGTGTTGCTGGGGTCTCCTTGACTATGCGTCATTTTGCCATAATCCACAGTATTTATCTCTCTGTGGCTCCTGGCTACATCAGTGTTATACGCATGTAAATGTTGTGTTCCCATGTGCACTGCTGTTGAAACGGATCCCATGGAGATTTCCAAAATGAATGCATAGAAAGCCACAGGCCAGAGATTTATTAACCAAACATCCTGCTGCAATTGTTTTTTTCCTCTCCTCGCTCATCAGCTTTCTTCTTGAAATCTCCCTTCATTCAGTCACTTATCTGGAGGGGAAACCGACTGACTGTTTTGTTGCAAACGCTCCTTCGTCATCCATTTTGAAAATCTGAAGTTGTCCAACAAACCCAACATTGTGGTCGTAGGTGACCTTATAATCTATTTAGAATATGAATTAATATTAATTAATATTAGAATTAATTAGTCACGTTTCAGAACAAATCTGTTAACCTTTGCAGTGTGGGCAGGTTGAGAGGATGGTGCGTTAATGGGGTTTGGGGGGCTGACCAAAATGATTTAAGTGTGTGTAAAACAGGCATAAATAAGTATGTACGGTTTGCATATGGAGCTTGGGTTGTGTGTGTTTTGTCCATTGTGGGGCATGTGTTGTGAGTAGCAGCTGGACTTGTGTGTACCACGAGGGAAAGAACACTTTAGTTTTTTTTTTTCTTCAGACCTTCATACTTTAAGATGGGATCTGTGTGATGCCCCCGGGCTATGTCGATTTGCAGCTCCCTTGTCTGTCATTAATGTCTCCAAACAAAGACTTGCCCCAGGCCGCAGTTTACTGGAAAGGTAAAATTCATTCCTGCTTTCATTGGGCCTTGAAATATTGTCTGCTTTAGATGCAAAGACTCCAGGAGATTGCTACAGTAACTCATGTCTGACCTCTGAGAACTGCCTCACAGATCAAACAGACGGCTCAAAAGTTGAACACATATGAAATAAACAGCCATGCGTGCAGCCATTTCTCCCCACTTATAAGCAAGTGTGTATTTGGTCCATCCAATAGAAGCAAACAGAAACAATGGGTGTTATGTGGGTGAGAGGCACAGGATCCACAACTCTGTGTAATTGATTTAGTAAGCCTGAAAGCTCTGAGGTTGCAGCGCACATGGAATTGAATTGCGCTGTGCAGCCCCACAGGCATTCTCATAACCCTCTGCCAATATTGCAGCAAGCCCCCTGTCAAGCTGGAGGGACTGAAGCAGACAGCCCCTTATCAAAACAAGTGCATATCACGGTGATGGCACATTGTTTCCCCGTCTATGGCTCTGATTGGTTTTGTTCACAGGTCAGCCAGTGAGCCGAGACTAGATCATCTGCTTCTTAGCTGCGTGGGCTACACTCTCACTTAGTTACAGGATGGCTCTTCAAACCCAAGTGGCCTCTCTTCCTACATCTGCCTTACCGAACGCATGCCAGTGGATACCGCTCAGTGGGTTAGGGCCAGTGGTCCCCTTGTGCTATTACAGGCTCGATCCCACCTCTTACGTGACAGTAATAATGTGTTCATTAGTTAATATTTAAGCAGCGCTGGTGAATATTTCACAAGTTGTTCATACTGTTTGCTACGCCATGCTTTAATTATGAGCAAAATTGTAAATGTGAATCCTGCTGGATTGTAGAATGTGCCTTTTCTGTATCTCAGCTTACCAGACTATCTCAGAGCTCCCATGTACGAGGACTTAAGGGGAACTGGGGCTTCAGCTCTGTGGTTCCCCTGTGACGAACCCTTTTGGTAATGAATGTTTGAAAAAAAAATTGCACACAGACATAAATCACAAAGCCCTTAAAGGCATACGAATCTTCGTCACAGTACAGACCCATATACAGGATAAGTAAGTAATGATTTGTAAATGCACTGTTTTCTGAATGTGCCTCTGTGACCAGAATGGGGGAGCTTAGTTGATAAGCTTGACAACCCTGACAAAGGTTTACAACCCTTATCAGAACAGAGGGAGGGAAAAGGAATTTCTTGCTCCTGAAAGATTCGTTTTTGGCATCTCATTTGTTAGATAGTTACCGCGCAGAGGAGGGTGAAGGGAAAGAAAATAACAATAATTTGATGAAGAGCCCAGATTTGGATACTGTACCATTGTGAGTACATGATATACTCTATATAATCTCAGGGACAAGGCTGGAATTTTAATTTCACTCCAATTTAAAAAACGGATCAACAGAGGGCAATATTGTAGACATTTATTGGTCCCTTGCAGTGTGTCAAAACACACAACAGGTATGCTGTTAAAAGTGAAATCGGCTGACACAGCCGCCCTCCCTTCCACTGTGCTCAGCCTCCCACCTGACAGCTTGAACATCGAACTTTATCAGCCAGCATCGTCCATTTCATCGGAACCAAGACACTGCGTCTTGTCCATCCCTTCCTGTTGCTTTGGAATCGGCTGTAACCATTCGTTTACTGTGATGGATTGGTTAGAGTACCACTGAATCCAATCAATGCATTCCATAGCTGCGGGAATCTAACTCAACCAGACCCCTCTGCTCCTGAGGGATTCATTACCTGGTGAAACACACAAGAGGTCACATGACAGAATCCATTCTCACAGGAGAGGATCCCTGGTGCACAAGGTCACTGACTGCTGTTCCCTGGGGTCGGTCTGAAAACTTGTGGCATGCTTCTTGATCCAAACTCTTCCTGAGACAATCATTGCAGCAGAGGGGGGAGGCCTAATGAAATCATTAGGACGATTAGGATGTGTGGCATCGCTGCTCGATCTGTCAAAAACAATTGCCTGAGCAGAGCAATTGGGATTCAAGCTGTGTTGCAACCTATTGTTTATTCGAATGTGTTGTTATGGCCTGTAACTCTGCTGTTGTTGTGTTAATAGCAGTTGATCTCATTCAGTCTTGGTTACCCATTCAATCAAGCCACGTGACCTGTTTTTTTTTTCTTTTTTCTTTTTGCATGAAACATTCTTTTGTTTTGTGCCGGCAGAAAGCAAGTTTGAATTGAACTAGTTTGCATTGTGTAAGAGCATAGAATATTAATAAAAGATCTCTAAGCGTAAGAGAGAAATTTCAATTTACTGTGCCGTTCTTTTCATACCGTGTTCTGGGTTAAAACCGACCTGGGGCGAGCTCGCAGCTTTTATCTTGCAGGATGGCTTGTGTGAGTTTGTGAGTGAGTGATGTGTCGCATCTGTTTTGGGAATCGAGGCTGAGAGATGAGAGGGTGCCAAGAGGAGGCAGATTTTTTTTTTCTTCTTCCAATTTTGGGCATGTTAAGACTGCAGCAGTCGAGTCTAACAGGTTGATGAAGCGGATAATTATGCATGAACCCCTGACACAGTGAAAATGAGTTTGGATCCCAGACACTTGGCTTGTGGTGGCATCAGTGTTATTAATATATTCTCATTTGGGATATATGACAGCAGAGGGGGATCCCATGGAAACACTGTCGTGGTGCCTTGCCAGCGGTTTATAACACTCTACATGTTGCCTGTGTCATCCGAAAGTGTTGATTGAAATGACAGGAAAAGTCAAGAGCGTGGCGTAGCAATAAGAAATCAAAGCAGTCCCTCCAGGCTCAGAAGTATCAAGCTGCTTTTGTCACTATTTTCAGAGAACCTTAAGGGTCAGCAGAGTATGTTAGTGGATTTCTGTGTCGGGGGAAATTTGACCTAACATCAACAGCTTGTCTGGGAAATGTGAGAGCTGGTGGCGGATTTGTACAAAGTGTGACAGTTTGCTCAGTGAGGATGTCACCACATTATGTTGCATATGCTGAAGGTCTCTCACTCGTTGACAGTCGTAGCCAAAGGCCTAAATACGCTACTCATTGGCAGGTTATTGTCATTCCTGTTTTCATTTATACCGTTAGTTAGTGAAAAGGGATATATTCTGACTGTGTGGATGAAAATGTGTGCATGCTTTTGCTGCAGAGCTGAAACATCAGGTTTGATCAGTACAAACTAGAATGTAAAGAAAATGTAGAAGATATCGGGAGTCAATTTTACTTTGACAGTGTAAACAAACCACTAAAATGTATGTAACACATGTGAATGGAATGGGATTCATCAATGTAAATGGATGAGATGGTTGCCTTGAAGAGGTATATAGGTTTCTGTGCTCAGCTGGAAGATCACTTGTGGCAGAACTATGCTGAAATGTGAGCCCAGACTCTGAAAATTGACAATTTTCCGACAGGATGTTGGATCAACCAATCTGCCTGAAATTTGGGAGGTGTGCAACTGACCAATCAGAGCCCAGAAAACTGGATTAAGAATGTCTTTGTAGTTAAATGGCTACTTAACTTAATAACTTACAAATGTGGTGACAAGTGTGGATGAGATCGACGTAGCTGGACACGTTTTAAATCTTAAAGTTTTCAACATTGGTTAAAGAAATATTGTGCTCCTTGGATCTGCCACCGTAGATTTCATGTCATGAAGTCCTATTTAATGGCAATTGAGTAAGATTAACAGGTTATCTGTTGTGGAACTGCATAGGACATTTATTTCCAACCCATTGCTTATACCTCAGGTGTGTGTGTGTGTGTGTGTGTGTGACATTTGTTAAACCTGAACTGACGAACACTAACACTATAACTATGCACAGTGTTAGTGTTCGTCAGTTCATGTTCATTATGGTTTACCAACACTTACCTGCTGTGTGCTGCTTTCACCTATCCAGGCTCAGCACGAGTCGATCACCAATTAGACAGCTCCATTTCCGTTTCCACTCTATATGGTCTGCTTACAGCTATCTCATCACGCACTAACATCAGTTAGTGTTACCCCTGAGAGAGTTTCTTTGTATGCTTCATTATCATGATCGCTATTGAGATTGACCCTGCTCTCTCCCCTCCACACTTGACTGAATCCAAGCAGAGCTTCCATTCTCTATCCTGTTGTAATGATCAGTTACTGTCATTACAAAGCCAAAATATGTTTGAGCTTAAAAATGCTTTTCTGATCCTGATTCATTTCCTAGTGTTCAATTTAACATGCTTCACGTCACCAGTCTGAAGTACATGGTTAGTATGTGCCGGCAAAGACATTTGCAGCTTGGGGTTTTACGGATGGAATGGAGAGATGATGGGAAATTGGCGTGAATTCACAGTAGGCTAAGTGCAAAGTGCTCTGCAAGGGTTACAACTGCCATATAGTATCAGTGTGTGCATCTCCCTCTGGATGCACATGCTGTCTTGCTGCTCACTAAAAAAACAAAAAAGAGCTTTCTCTGCACAAACCCTGAGCTGTTACAGCATGCAATTAGTGCCGATATTATTCCCTGCTCAGACATTAGTCACACACCAAAAGACAGTCCGAAACAGGGAGTCACAGCTATGTGCATTCCCATTTATTATAGTAGCAGAAGAGCGGTTTTATGTCTGAGATTCTGCCACTGCCTGTGAGACGGTCGCCCAGGGAGTGCTCTGCTGCAGGTACTGTCGACCTGCAGAGATCCCAGGTTGAACAGAAACTGAATAATTAAACAGATGGAGGAGAAGAAGACACATCACAGTGAAGGTCAGCAGATGGGTTTGTCACTAATAAAGGGACCAGATTGTGCATTGAATGTAATGGAGGGGAGTCTTTGAGATCCAGACAAAAGCAACATTACTCCGTATCATCATCTGTCACCATCCGGGGGATTCAGTTATGCAATTATGCTATGGCGGAGCTAATTTTCAGTAATGAAATGAAGGAATGCATGAGCTTTTATCAGCTGTTTAAATCTGTTTGTTTGAATTTATCATGGGTGTATCTGATGACCCTTTTTGCATAATATACTGTAATTTTTTTTTCAATGAATTACAAAATAGTACCTTCAAGGAAAACTGAATATTTCACTCTAAATAATGGGATTCCTCCAGTTTGTAAAGGGTCAGCCGGCCTCTGCAGCGGCACATTTCTCCCCTTAAGGGAATATTAGACAAAAAGTAGACCTACTTGACCCAGTTGTGTGTGTGTGTGAGTGGAAATTAAGTGTCTCCTTAGTCAAAGAGAGGGCCATAGGGCAGTAGAGAAAGCAACGTAGCAGAGTAGATTCGAAAATGCAAACCATCCTTCACTTTCTCTCCCCAGCCATTTCCCATTGTCTTGATTATCTTGAGAATTTCCTTCTAACCCAGTCAGACTTGACTTTTAAGCTTGTATTTGTTGTGTCCTTTTAAGAACCAATGAGGCAGCAGCTCATACTGGAATTGATAAATATTTTAGCCAAACTAAATACTTTTTTCACACATTTATACAGCCAGAAAAAGTTTGCAGATTTGATGCATTGGTTGGGTGATTCTAATTTAGTGTTTAGAGATTGTTGTTGCTGGTACTGCAATACTTAATTTAAATTAAAGTATGCATAACCAATTACTACAAGCTTAATTCACTGATGAATAAACAAACATAACTTTGTTAAAGATGATTAGACATGATTATATTTTCCAGTTATTTTTCTCAAGTGAAATTGAATTTAATTTCTTGTACTTTTGTTTGTTCTCTAGCAATGCTTTCCAGACTCTTGCTTCACATTTGGTAAAGTATTAAGGACTCCAGTGACAAGAAGAGATAATTGCACTCAGAGTTTTAATGAAGGTGGTGAGATCAAGAGGAATAGGAAAAGTGACGTTTGCCACTTTCGTTCACGTATTTCAAATTAGATGGTCACAGCGATCACACAAGTCCTACAGTATAAACAAGCCGGAGACATGAAATGTGGTATGGATGAAAAGTAGCTGGATCTAATTACTTTTGTCCTACTTTTAGCTAACTTCATCTTTATCAACAATCCTTCTCTACATCAGCTCTCGTTATAATGATCTTCTCTTATCCCGCTGAGATTTGGAGAGAGAAGGAGTTAACTTTTGAAATAGGCAGCGTTACTTCACTGTAAGCAGACGGATTATCTGAGATCTTAATACCCATCCTGCAGCACTTTTGTTGGTTTTCTGGCCATGTGCACAGAGAGATGGTGGATTAATTTGTATTGGTGTATAAATCTGTATACTAATCATATCCTCTTCGACATGTTCTGCAAGAGCAAAGGGAGGCTCAGCCGCTCAAGTGAAGGCTTGATTTTCTACACTAACATTGTTTAAAAGGGAAACAGGATGTCGTGTTTTTCCACATGGCACTTTCTCTTCTGCATTGAGAGATGGAAATGGATGATGTGATGAACAAGCCAATTTGTCTGAGGGTAATGCATGCCAAACAGTAACAGGTGGATACAAAGAGGCAGTTAGTCATGGATGGCTTTGTTATCTCCAATGATAATTAAACTGACAATGTTCCAACTGTAGTCAGGTCAGCCCAAGGCTAATACCCAACAAGCTGCATCTATTCTGCCCCATGTATTCCTGTGACGGGAGAGTTTGTGTCCAGGATTGCAGAATTAGACGTACATGAATGATGCCCTGTTGCTTGGATTCAATCCTAAAATCTCATCTATATTCATTGAACCCGGCTGTCCCCTGAAAGGATGAGGATTGTTCTGAACTGCATGCAGGTTATTTATTGACATTGTTCACACTCAGATACTAGAAATAAGACATATTTATGTAAATATATAATTAATTAATATAATATTTGCCTTGTACTGATATGCCTATGAGACCACTCAAACCATCTGGACAATGTCTCCCATCTAAAATGCTGAATGAGGTGACTGATGGTAGGACCCATTTGCAGCAATGCCCTATGTTTTAAAGTTAATATCTGCTTTATTGGATCTTTTACAGTGACTGAAGGAAATACTGAACTGATTGACTTGAGTGGTCTGGGAAACTCTCAGAATCCCCCCGTCTCCCAAAAACCCCCACACAATTTCAGTCTGGAAGAGGCTAAAAATAACGATTGTATGAATAATATTAAGGCTGGATTGTGGCTCTTATCTTGAATGAGTCAATGAGCCAATCAGAGTGCCTGGCAGCGTGAAAAGGTGTTGGATGATGATCAGTGTCAGGAAACTGGATAGCTCCTCCACAGCCAGCCAGGCTGTGCTTTAATTTGGGGTTTAGAGGATTGAGGTTGTGAAAAATGCTGTTGTAGGTATCCTAACGTGTTATAGTCACCTGTTTTCTTTGACTACGCTTCAAACTGAGGGAGACTGAATGGGAACTCGTCTGAATGAGTGTGACAGGATCACACTGATACTCATAACATTATGAACACAAGGAGCACTCTTTTGCAGTGACTCCTGGATGCTCCCATGGATGCTTCATGAGCTTTGTTTCTAACCTCACCCATGGATCCATACTGATTGTACCATGTACAGGCCAGTGTCACATAACTCCCCTTTACTCTACTGCTAAACATATACATCGGCCAACAATCCAAATTCATCCAGTTTACCGTCATATAAGACAAAGAAAAGCAGAAAATCCTCACACTTGAGAAGCACCTCAAAATGTTTGGCATTTTTTCTTGAAGAATTACCTAAATGATTAATCGATATCAAAATAGTTGCAGATCTATTTTTTTTGTCAATCAGTTAATCAAATAACTGTTGCAACACAAATTACAATCCTAGTCTGGTTTAGCAGGGTGACTACAAAAAGTAGTTTCTGAATGTGTGTCATTTTCTTCATTGTTACCATTATTTCTGTGACCACTTTGCCAAAATTGCTTCCTGTGGTTTTGTTGAAATTAGCAGCATTTCTCAAAAAACGAGTCAATAGATTTCAATGAAACTTAGTGGAAAACCAGGCCGGGCTTCATTTTGAGGTTGACAATTGTATTTTGTTTATTTGTTTATTTGCTATTACTACATTGACTTGAACGAAAGTTGTTTTTTTTATATAGTGATGAAAAAATCAACATTTTCTCCTGATAGAATAAATGCAGAAGATTGTGCTGCCTTGGTGAAGGTATGCGCTCTGAATTCTTTTCAGTGCCAAACGGTTTTTATAAGTACTGCCCATGTTTTTACTGGCGCCTCTGTGTCCTCTATGTCCTTTCACTGGGCTTTAATGTGCTCATTGTACTGCTCACTTGGAAATGAAAACTCAAGGACAGTATGGTTTATGTGAAGTTAAGTCTTGCAATTATTTTGTAGCTCTTTGCGAATGGGATTTTTTGATTAAACAAAGAGAAGGCATTTACATAATGTGTACAAAATAAGATGGAACTTCCCAACTGGTGCATAAACACAAGCTGGAATCCAATGAGATATTGATGTGTAACTGTTTCCTTCTCTTACAGGAATCTCTTGGACCGAGACACTTTCTCCAAATCTGACCCATGTAAGTTCTTTGCCTTATAGGATGCTAATTGCATCTTAGCTTTTCAATGGTCAGAATATGGTTCAGTGACAGCTCCCCTGCTTTTGCGTATCTTTACTTTTTACTTTTGCTGAGCTTCACTTTGATTCAGATTACTCTGCTATTTCAAAGTGTTCCTTCAATAACTGCATATCATTTGCACAGTAATGTGACAACCTTTCCTCACTGAGAGCTACAGAAAGTACCTTAATGCATGCAGGGCATAAACGCCAGTCTTTGAATACAAATGGGTATCTTTTGGTGAGACACGTGTGGAACCGCCATAAAGGCATTTTCTTAGATACTCCCTGAAGGATAGAGAATGGAGGAGACATTTAACATAATAGGGAGGAGGTACAATCCCTTTGGTGTAAATAAGCTACTAGGAAAATAACACATTCGCCCTGTTTTGTATTTGCCTCAAGATGAACCTTGGGATATGACAGGTCATGTTGTGTTCTCTAGGCTCAGCTTCATTTGAAATCTCAACATCAAACAGGAATCAGGAGAATCCCACCGTGAAGAAATTGTGTTTTCCATGCGAGGCTTGAATTGTGCTCCAGGAGCCTTCAATTTTGCTATAGAGCTTTAATGTTCGCACGTGGACTTCATAATCAGAATATGATGCAGCATCATCAAGGCTGGCACTTCAGGGTAATTAACGATGAATGTCATCAAGGAAGGGACAAAACAACAAACACACACAATTTGGAGAAACAGAATGCTTGATTGAGAATAAGTGACAACGCATTCCTCTGCTCTCTCTCTCTTTTGGCCTCCTCTCTTCTCAGTGGTTGTGCTGTACACGCAGGGTGTGGAGTCCAAACAGTGGAGAGAGGTAAGAGATCACAGCCGCCTCTCTGTCAACCCAAGTCAATCAGCCTGTCTCCTCTTCATGACAGCCCGCTCTCTGTTTACAACTATTCCCCTCCTACTCTCTCTCTCAAGGTAAATGCTGTGAGTGCCAATCATTTGCAATTGATTTGCCCTGCGTATATCCGTGCGCTGGTCAGCACTGTGTTAGCTGTGACTGATTGGGCGATTAAGTTGACAGCTACTCGTATTGATAAAGATTCATCTCGGCATCAGACTCCCCTCCGGCTGTTGACCACTGTGCCTTAATTAGGCCAGAGAGGCAGATGTAGAAGAAGAAGACAGAGATCACAACAAGACAGAGGGTCCTTCTAGGGTTTCCATTTGCCCCTGTAATCCCAATGGATGGGCAGCATAGAGAGAAATGGCAACTTAAATTACATCTCAAAGGGCAATACTTGTTAATTCCAAATTCCGGAAAGTCCTTTGGTCTAAGGCCACCCAGACATTGTTAGTGAACATGAAACACTTATTTCAAAAGCCAGTCAAGTCAGAAATATACAACACAATCAATACTGTACACTGTATACATGCTGCCTAACAGGAAGGAATGAATTTTGACACTGAAATCCTGTTTGATTAAATAGGAGTATGCTTTGGTGCACAGTGGTGTGACACAACAGATTTAAGAATGGGAAACACTCGGATACAAAGGTTTCAGTTGGGGTGTGGGCTCTTAAAAAGAGAGGAGGGTTTGATGAGAGACACTAAATCTCACCTTTACATGGCAAAACAACACACACAGGTTTGACTTGCTGTACTTGTGAGGGCAGTGACTGGCCTAATATGGTTTTGCCTAACCTTAATCGTAACCATACCCTTAACCTAAACCTTAATCAAAACTGAACCCTAAAACCAAGTCTTAAAGGAACAGTTTGATATTTTGGGAAATATGCTTATTTGCTGTCTTGCTGAGAGTTAGATGAGAGGATCAATACTGTTCTTAGTTTGGACACACTTTCCCATTCACTTGAATAGGAAAGTGTGTCCAAACTTTTGACTGGTACTGTATGTCTGTAGGGTAAATAAGAAGCTACAGCCACAAGACAATTAGCTTAGCATAAAGACTGAAAGCATGGCTGAACCGGTAAGTCTGACAGGGTCCACAGGTGTAAATAACTGCCCACCAGCACCTTTAAAGGTCCCTCAGTTACTTGTTATATCTCGTTAGTTTCATCTGTATAAAAACCCAAGTGTAAAAATGAAAAGTCATGGTTTTATGGGGGGTAATGTGCGGACTATTTCTTGGCCAGGAGCTGTAACCTAATTGGAGTCTGTGCTGGTTGCCTGGCAACAGCATGGCAATGATACTCCAGAGTGGTATCGGTATCTAACTCAGCAAAAAAAATAATACTGGTAAGCATTATGTCAAACTGTTGCTTTAACCCTCAAGCAAGCCTTTGAAGAAGTGAGGACAGGCCACTTTTGGGAAATGGTCTCACTCTCAATGTTTAAAACTCAAACAACTAATCCCCCAGTGATATTAACTCTAACACTTTTTTGTTGCAAACTTAATCATTGTTTGTGTGTTCATTTTCTTTTAATATAGTTGGGGTCATCTGAATGTCTGTATGGTGCTTACTTGTCTGTGTGATCATGTCTTGTGTGTGTTACTACCTGACCGCATAATACATTTACCAGCAGGAACAATGAACATGAATGACTGACTGAATGATGGATTGATTGGATGTTTTTATCAATTGTCAATTAATGTCTTGATAAACGGAGTAAGTGTTTTATTGCAAAATCTTTATGCAATTATTTGTTCTAATCTCTCAGAACAAATAATACTTAAGCTTGTTGGATGCTTATTATTTTTGCTTGCATGTCTTTCAACAGTGGGCAGCTGGCCTTGGCTTACAGTAAACAAGCTTAGTAAACCCTGGTGCAGGTAGCAACACACAGATATTATTTTAATAAAACCCAGAGTAGTTTTACTGATTAAGATGCAAATGTCGACAAGCATCAAGCGCAGTGTTCAGGCGGGAAGAGCCACCTACACCCGTCACCTCTGGTTACACCGCCCCACCTCGAGCTTACAAACTGTGGGTGCAGCTTGAATGTGTACGACTGCTGGCTTTGTGAGCAGCAGAGTCAAGCTGCGCAGTATTGATAAAGCTAAGCGCCTCCTCTGCCCCCTGTCATGTAATGTGTTTTTGTTCTCCCGAGACTAGATACGGTTGGTCGGAGCACCTCTCACTGTGCTACCAACCGTCTGTAATCCAATCACTCTTCTGTGGGATGAACTCCCCCATCGGCTGCCAGACATTCACAGTCCTCCATCAAGTGGAGAATATGAAAACAAGGATAAATTGTGCTTTGATTCAAGGAGAATGCCTTCATCAGCTCCTCTTGAGACCTGTGCCCCCTTGACTAATTTTGTCAGCATCCGTAGTCGAATATATAAAACTGTAGCTGCAGTCCATCATTTTGTTACCACATGACTTTAAAGTCTTAATCTTCAACTCCCTCGTCTGTAATTACTCCTAGTGCATGACAGGTTTTCCTCTTTCTACCGCTTTCACTTAATTGAGCAGCTGACACAATATAACCTCCCTAAATTCAGGCAAAGCCTGGCCTTTCCACTTCTAACCAAACTGTTAGACGTTAATCTTTTTACCAAGATTAATTTTCTGACATTGCAGCTCACAATTTATCCTACTTAGGGTTATTGGAGGGCAAGAATTGCACACTGCCAGCGCCCAGATATCCCCTTGGCAGGGTTCTTGTTGTTGTGGGGGTTGACAGTTAATTGTAGTGCTTTGCCACTCCGGCTTTACAGGCAGCCTGTGTACTTGCCAAGGTGGTAATAATGTGTGGAGAGGTAGATCTTTGCTCCGGTGCTGATTCTACCTTTTTGTTAAGTTTGGCCTGAGACCAAATTGAATACACTATTCAGCTCCTATTGTAGAAACAGGCTCCTGGAGATTTCACCTCCTTTGCATCTGCTGGAAGGAAGCTCTCACACTTTCTGACAGGGATGAAGAGGAAGAGCGAGAGGAGAGGTAGTGCCACACCACTAGTTACATTTTTATAGGCTTAGACACACTTTTATGTTTGATGGCAGGTTCCACTTCAGCAAACCCACTCTCTCAAACTGTCATATGTTGCACACAATCCAGCTTGACTGGTTTTGCATTAGCATAGGCATCCATCCGTTAAAAGTATTCTGGTGCTGCACCGTTACTCTGCTCAGCTCCCCTGTTAAGTCCCCCTTTGAGTTTTGCCCCCACTGGTTGTAATCACAAAGGTGTGAGCCTGTAATCCTGCGGTTTCATCTCCTCATTAAGCCCTGACACTGCGATTATTAATTCACTGTGTTAGTTTATGGTAACACTTTCTACTGGGGATCTTTTATTTATGCAGCTCAATGTCAGTTCTCTGACTTTGAATTATTCATTTTGGATACAATTAATGTGTGTGTGTGTGTGTGCGCTTGTGCAAGACTTTCTGTGTCTGTTGATTTGTTTATCAGCACATCACCCCATCACGAGGTCTTGCTCTGTAGCACTGACAAATCTTTTTTCAGTGTCTGCTGGCAGATTCCCATTTTGTCCTAAATGCCAGGGAACAGGAGGTAGTTTGCCATCATTTGTGACAGTTCCCCTGTGTAAGGACAAAAGGTGAAAGTCACTATTTTTCTCTGCCTTTGTCTTCTCGCCCTCCCCTTCGTCGTCCTCCCCTTGTTTCGAAGTGGCTCTGAGAACAACAATGGCGGTAATGTGGTATTAATTAAATGAGCGTAATTGGACTCAATGAAGTGCTTTCCTCAGGCTTGCTCATCCCCAGTACAACGAGAAGAGGTGGAGAAGAAGAGCTGACACTGTGTGATCACTGACTTCTGTTAATCAAATCTGAGCCTATCTGACGCTGTGAATTCACATGGTTGCTGAGGGAAGTTAGAGGGGGGGGGGGAGGTAATAGAGCAGTAGATGTAGTTTCTGAGTGACTGCATGATGTGCCTTCTCAAAGCTGTGCAGTCCCCTCTTGCTCTGGGGGGGGGGGGGGGGGGGGGGGGGGGGGGGGGGGGGGGGGGGGG
>JAVQJL010074788.1:0-14344 GCA_036024295.1 Nannoperca obscura | reverse complement strand
TTGATCAATGCGAAGCAGGAGTCTACGATTTTCAGAATAAGACTGATCGAGTTATAAATTGCTTGAATTATTATTTATTCCCTCCGAAAGAGGGTGGTGCCCCGACAAAACGATATCTGAACATTGATGATTGTAGAAGAATTCATACGCTACAACAGGCTAAATCACAACTTTTCCAATTTAATTTTGATTTAATCACAAGTTGAAAGAAAGTCAACAGAGTTGTATTTGTAGGTAATTTAGCAGTTTTTCTCTTTCATATATTTTTCAACTAACATGAACAAATGTTTATGTAGTTTTTTACTTAAAAAAACGTTGTGGAATCCGCTGGGGCATGGCCACATGTGTGATAGTGTAGTGTGGAGTGTTTCTTGTGTTTCCCCCTCCCCTGTGCTTCCAGTGCTCCCCTGCCTGTCTCTGTGTTGTGTGTTTCCCTTCCTCATTCTCCTGGCTCCTTGATCATCTGCGCATCTACCCAGCTACCCTGGATCTTCAGCCATTCTTCGCCACATCGTTGTCTCAGCTACAGTAGTAGTAATGTTCTTAGGCTAGATTTTGTCCTAGGATCATCTCATTCCTTACTTCTCTGCTCCTGCTCACTCCAGCCTCTATGCTTACTTCCCTCTCTCCCCCCTGCGGTTTATCTCTGTGGCTTACTTAATTACTGTGAATCAGTTTGCTGATGTCATGGGTGCTTCTGTACCTGGCCAAATGAACCTGTTTAGTTCATCTGGCTCTGGTCCACTTCATGTCATGTTCACACTGGCTTATACCAAACAAACAAAGAGGTGTTAAAAAGAAAGGTAAATCGTTTATTGGACGTCATCAGTGCTAAACAGAAAGAATCTAATTTCAAGACTTCCAAGTCATGAGTTTATTGACGCTAATGGCTACCCAAAGATCTTGCATGAACATATATTGTACATCATTTATACACTTGCTAACAGTTCATGATCATCAGATAGATTTAATATATTTAATATTTTTAATTAATTTAAAATGGAATATCTATGATTACACTGTTTTATGGTTGGTCCACTTTGCTTTCACACCACAAACTGCACCAGAGTCTACTTGGAAGCACGATACCCTGTTTTTCCAGCAGTCTCCATCAGATGCAAACAAACTGAACCAAAAGTGCGAATTCATTTGAACCGTAACAGGTTAGGTTTGAAAGCACCCTATGATTATGTATGAACTACCTGTGCAACTGTCACATTGTAACAGATAGACATGTAAATGGTGTGGTGGAAATCTGAAAATAAGTCTTTTGAGTATTCATTAAGGTTTCTGTAGAAAGGACCCACTAATGTGGGATTGGGCTATCTGCTGTTTGGGCTGCATTCTGTGAGAGTACTAACCTGGTTCACACCGGTTGACAAAACAAGTCACCAGTCCGATAAGCGCTTTCTCATTTCGAGGATAACACAGGAGAGAGTCTCCACTGTCTCTAAGAGAGAGGTCAGTTAAAGACAGATACAGAGATCATTTCCATTACAATGGTTTTATCAAAAAGTACAAAAGACAAAAAACAAAAGACACTTTTGTTGTTCCCGGATGGTGGCTCATTTCACTCACTCTCAATCAGGTTGCCTAATAAAGAAGTCTTGAATCAAATGAATTTTGGTAGATGAAGGAAAATCCCATCGTCTCAATTTGGAGTAATACATTATTGCATTGTGATAAAATGACTGTTATACTATTTCTATAAAGTGCTATTATTATTATAATTTTATATTATTGGCCTTGCATACTAGTGTTGGTTGTGCACTTTAGAGGCCACAACGTATTGCCTGTGATTTCACTGAGATTGGCAAGAAGTAGCTGAAGGGCTGCTTGGTTTCAAAAAAGCTTGAGCAGGACTGTGATAGCCACAGGCCATTTGTCCCACTTTCTCATCATATAACACAAGCTGACAGGGCCACAGTGACAATGTGCTCCTTGTTTAGTCCATTAACTACCTCCCTGCCATCTCTCTTTCTATCTCCCTCACTGTTGAGCAGTTCCCCACTGGCTAAGTCATAATGACAGGGTCAGGGTGACCTGTGCTGCTTATTTACTTACCTGATCCTCTGGTCAGGGCTGAAGGTGTTCACTCCTCTCATTCTCTTCCTCCTTCTCTCTCATTTCATTTCACACCAATCTATGTCAGGAGACTAATCTATCCTCATCAGCATTGCGAGGCAGAGTGCAGCCAACAGAAAAAGGACATTGACGTGCCTCAGCTAATATTGGGACAAGGCTGTGCTGGTCAGTGCGCCTGCATCCAGATACGGTTTTCACAATAAAACTCAGTGTCTCAATATGTCTCCATTTACAAGTTAATTGGGCATGCAGTGACAACAAGTTTAAACAGGAAAGTGAGACAGTGCCTGACATTAGAACAATTGAAGAGGCCTTTGAGCAGCTGACACAATGAGACACCAGGGACGGAAGGGGAGCAGAGTTTTTCATTTTCAGCCATTTACGCATGAATGAAGCATCAGGCCTCTCTCTGACTGCCTGTGATAGACGGCAGTCACTTTGGAAAAAAGCTATGAACAGCACCCTAAACCAAGCAGCAACCACCACAGCTGAGGGATGACGCCAGTGTAACGTGTCTTAAGATGCAGTTCCTCAAATGGCCACTAAATGCAGACAAAAAGTCAAGGGGAAAGCTGATCAACGTTTCTAGTGAAATACAAAGTCAGCTTTTTTTTCACAAGTTAGGGTCTCAATAATGAACACCTGGCAATAGTAGGATCAGGGGCAACTTAGGGCTAGTGCAAATTAAAATACTTCTTTGATCTGAGACTAAAAGCCTCAAGATGCTATAAAATCTGCACCTTAGAAATGAGACAAGAAAAGAGCACTATCAGTGAGAGCACACGGGAAAAGTGGAGGCAGGGCAGGGAGCGAAAGAGGCAGCGAACACATTCACACACAGAATTATATTATATTATCTTTATTTTATATAGCAGCTCAAAGGTCAGCAGGTGAAAGTGAGATGGTGTTCATATATCTGCGTCTCAGTACAGCACTGAATGCAAATGCAGTAAAAAAATATTATGAGTTCAGTTGCGATATGTAGTGAAATATAAAAATTATGAATATTAAGTTCAAATTCACAACATACACCACATCTCCCCGCCATCTGTTTGCTTTTACTATCAGACTAAGGACATTCCTGATTTGTTGGTCTAATTCTTTTAAAGAATCTTTTGCTTTACTATGTTCCTTGTGGCTAGTGTACATACATTATTGTGCTCTTTAATCTGATACCTGTCATAAGTCAGTATGTATATACAGTTTTATATATATATACACACACACAGTTACAGTGATATCAAACAAAAGTATTATGTGCAGTCTGTGTTTGATACGTGCACCACATATGTACATACTCCTGTGTCTGTGGAAGAATGCATCACATTTGCACCTGAATAACTAAAAGTCTTGGATTTCTCCAAGTAGAATAATCTTGAAATCTAGAAATCAGAGATTTTGTGTAGTTTGTCAACAGTCTAGAGACACTTCTATTGTTCTCTTTGCCAAGTAGGAGATGGCGTAGCTGTTATAAATTCTAGATATCTCTGATTCAGAATTACAGCTTGGACGCCGATATATATATATTTTTCCCACTCAGCTGCTCATAATTTGTAAAGCGCTGACAGATATGATATAAAGAACACCACGTAACTAAAGAGCCTACAGTTCAAACAGTCACTTCTTTTAATTTCAATGTAAATATATGTTCAATGTAGTATCAAATGTTTGTCTTGAATAATTGAAATAACAGTTCCACTGAGGAGTCTTTGATGCTTAAAGAGATATATAGATATATATATATTTGAGCATTATATTGTTTTCACTTACACTGAGAGGTGACTCAGCCTATCCCACTCAGCTGTGATGACTCCCACTTGTTTGTGCTCCTTCAACTTCACCCAGACTGGACCTCAATTATATAATATTATTATTAATAGTAATAATAATAATAATAATTTTGTAGGTCCTAACCAGGGGCACATCCCCAGTGGAATTTACAATGGACATCCCACCCTCTCATTTTTTCTGTCTGCATTACTTATAGGTCTAATCAGTATTCTCCTAAAAAGACAGATAACTTCCACAGAGAACAAACATCCAGACTCCCTGCTCGTTGTTCTTGGGAACTTTCATGGAGCAGACGTCAGCCATGAACTAACAACATACAGAAAGCACATTAAGTGTACCAGGGATAAAAACACGCTGGACCATTGCTACATCATAAAGGAAGCCTATCACCTGTACAGCTTTGGGACTCTGATCACTGTCTGGTTCATCTTAAATCTGCTAAACCTGTGGTCAAAACTGTGAGGGGATGGACCAACGGGGCGAAGCTGGACTTACAGGCCTGCTTTGACTTGAAGTGTTTCTGAGGCTGCAGCTACAGACCCGGATGAACTCACTGACACTGTGACTTCTTTTGTGAGGACGTGTGTGTGCCGACTAAAACTTTCTGCACATACAACAACAAACCCTGATTTAAAACAAAGTGTGTTCTACTGTAGCTTCGAAAAGCCAACATTCACACACCTACTGCAATTTACATGCATTTCTTTATTAAATTACTATTCATTTGGAAAGCGTTATAACTCATTCCATACTGTCATATTAGCTAGACTGATATAAATATATAAACACAGGGAATAGCATTCACATATGTACAGTTGTGTTTATTTGTTGTTGTTGAAGAATTATGACTTTATGTGCCCTCCCCACTTCTGAACCCAGCTGTTAGTGAGTATTCTCAGATGTCACATTCACGTTTTTAACATCCATGGCTCGCACCCACCACCTCCAAACTGAAAGGGACATCTTCAAAACCGTGTCTCCTTTGGTTGTATGCCTTGTTGCTGCTTCCTAACCAACTGCAGTTGCCTCAAAAACAAAAGCAACTTCATCTGTCAAGTGAGGCAACGTGAATTAGTATCTTCCACCATCTCCTCTGCAACACTGAGATCCATAGCTGGATTATTTAGCAAGCTTTACTGGGCTATTACACATAAAGATGATATCCCTTTACTGCATGATTATATTGCAGAGGTTAGAGTGGCGTGTGTCTCAGTTCCCATTCGTCTCATCACTTTTTAAGCACAGCACCATGCAGCAATACCCCTACAGCCAAGGTGTGGACTGGAATGCTAATTACAGTAGTGATCAGAGATGAGGGCATTTGCAAATGTGAGGTCATACATTAATAAAGCTAGATGAAATTGAGGGGTCAGGGGACTTGACCACAAGCTACACCTCTGGGCTGATGGGATGTCTAATGTAAATGATACTTTTTCAGATGTGCCACGTCAGATCAGCCTGGGTTTAGGTTTAGTGGCTTATGATTATAAAATGAAAGGACATAGGCTTCTCAGACAACCGGTTCACTTTATAACAATGTTTAGAATTTTCTAATTCTACTTGCTTGCTGCAGTACGTATGTCTCCCAGGACAAATCCAGGCTCCTCTACCTGCCTGATAGGTGGATGTTATACAGCCTGACAGGAAGAGCTACAGCACCAGTTCAGGGCTAAAAACAGTCCTGCCATCTCCTCTGCATGGTTTTTAAGGTAAAAACAACAACAACAAACAACAATCTTAAATTTACAGCTAATATTTATTTTCTACATTACACCATAATTGACCAACAATCAAAGATAAAGCCACTGACACTATTAAACAAAGAATCTACAACACAGTAATACTTTGTTTGACCATAATCACACTTGACCCATGATCCTAACAGAAGAAATCAATCTCCCAGCAAACTTAGTTTATTTGATTCGCAGAGTTGCAGGTGAACTAAAAAACTTTATTAACCAGACAGAAGAGGACAGACCAGACCCCCAGAACTAAACATCTGACTTTTACACAGTAGACCACTATTTTCCAGTTTCCTACCAACAGTCAGTGATTCTTGACCAGGAACTATGACCATGATCATTCCATCAACTTAACCAGGCATTTATTATTGTAACCTTAACCTTAACAACAATTGCTTCCTGAACCTCACCAAACCGTAACCATAGAGATGTCACATCAATAAAACAGATTTTTTTAATAATGATTTGTAATGTTTTTGGAAGGCACAGACAAATGATGTCGTCCTGCTGATCGCGGCGTCAGCTCAGAGTAGTTACGACATATTTTGCCAATTGATTTGGAGGACTTGTTGCATTACATCGATCCGAGACTCATTAATATCAACACATTTTAGTTACTGCAGTACAGAGACGTTCATGCAACCCACATATTCGCACATAATCTGTATATAATGTGTTGACATTTAACACATTTGTGAAAACTGCAAGGCATATATAGCAGAGAGGAGCAATGAACTCAGGCTGACATGATTGCTTTTATTTTACTTTATTTTTATTTTTATTCACAAAGCCATTAATTCTATGTTGCTAAATCCACGGGCAGCAGTTAAAACAACAAGATATTTCAGACCAACTTCCCTGTAATCAAGTGAATTGTATCATAATCGGCCCTCAGAGTGTTTTTTCGGGACAGGGGATCGTATCTGCTGTGAGAATTGCCTCTTTGTTAAGGAAATACTCTTTTGTAAACACTTTCAAATCAATTCAGCAAACTCATTATGGAGAGCACAGTCCCAATTTAATTAAGAATATTTCTTTAATAGCACTGTAGAGCATACAGTCAATCTATTATCTGACAGTTATATCCTACACCTTCGATTTGTTAGATTTCATTAGATGTTTAGTGCATCCAACGCAGTATTAGTCAGTCTTGTATTTACTCTGCTTTTTAGCTTCTCTCACCCTGTCTGCCTATTTTTACTACATGGAAATTTTCCTTCCTGTTCGTCAATGACCTTATACACTTAGTCACAACGTAACCAGTCTCAAAGCTGCATTCACTTATTGTCTGTTGCTGCAGTATCTGTGGGTGGAGAAGTGAGTATCTCTGCCTCTCCTACTAAAGATTTCTCCTTTCTGGTTGTTTCATGCCGGCCTCTTTTATTCTGAATAGTGGTTTAATGGATCACAAAACTCACGGTTTGGATCAAATCACAGATCGTTTTTTGGATAAGTGAGTTAAATAACTTTGCTTTCCAATTATTATTTATTAAAGAACTTAACGTAGCTCCTGTCACTGATACACCAGGGTGATGTCTTTTCAAATCATCATACAGTTTTCTCATCGCAGAAAAATGCCAAACTGCAACCATAGCTGGCTCCAAATTACATCACCAGCACAAGATGGCTGATTTTGGCTTCATTTTTGTACAGTGGGAGGATTTTAAAATGGGGGGGGGGGGGGGGGGAGAGAGATCACAGCAATCGGATCAGTACTCGGTGTCAGAGGAACACAGAAACAAAGTTATTGGGCCTTGTGCAAGAACATATTCCTATTCTCCTCTTCTGAGGGGTTTGCTCGTATGAGTGTTTCCAAATCGGATTCACCAAATTCTCTTAAAGTCCTAAATCACTTGTTTGAGCCTGATGAATACCCCCATTCACAAGGAGGTGCGTTAGTGAAATTTCATCATAAGCATAATCGACACCCCTAACGTGGACAGAGACCTGCATGAAGATCCTGAAGCAGCTGAGGGAGTTCTACTTGAGTTGTAGAAGTTGCTGTGCAGAAATATGCCAATATAAAATATTAAAGGAAAAACAAAAACACTCTCAGTAAATTGCCAGCCATGATGATGATAATATGGTAATGAGAATATTAATTTTGCATTAATTTAATTAATAATATATTTATAAAATATATATATAATATAGTTTCTTGTTTAAACTCAACATTTAACATTGTTGAGTGTTGATGAGACTCTGACTTTGAGGTCTGGACCACACAAAACAGAAATTATTTTAATTGGACCTGATAACTGATCAGTTTATTGGTCCATTTAAGTCAAATGTCAAATCTAACGCTATAGTCTTAGTAAGATGATGGTCAAAAGTCATATGCTGGTCAGAGATGATACCAAGCTTGTCCAGTCCTGCTTTCTTCAGATAAGAAAGATCTCAAAACATCAGACCTGTCTTATCTTCTAAGGATCTTGAACTGTTAGTTCATACTTTCATTTTCTCCCATTTAGACTTGTGTAATTCTATCTACACGTGTCTCAGTCAAGCAGCTTTAAACCGCTTACAACTGGTTCAACATGCAGCTGCCAGACTATTAATCAGAACCAGCCGCTGGTACCACACTACCCCTGTTCTGCTTCCTGTAAAATTCTGAATAAACTACAAGATCCTGTTGATTACTTAGAAGGCGCTACACGACCTCACCCCTAGATACATCTCAGATCTCCTCGTTCCTCACTCTAAACTTTACATCTCAGCCTTTTATCCATCCCTCGCTCCAACTGCAAAACAAAAGGTGCCTTTGCAGTTTTTGCCCCAACCCCCTGGAATCATCTTCCCCAATCGGTCAGATTTGCTGGATCTTTAGACAGTTTTAAGTGGCTTCTAAAAAACAATCTTCATAGGCAATCCTTTTTATATATCTCCCCCTTTTTGGCACGTGTTGTGCTGTGTTTTTACTCTTATCTTATGTACTTATTCATTTAGATTTTTGTGTGTGTGTGTGAAGCACTTTGTAACTACATGTTGTTAAAAAATGCAATTTAAATTAAGCTTTACTTACTTACACAAGAATTGTGTCTGTACCTAAGACAAAGTTTAAAATACAAGATGATTGACTTAAATCACTCCATTAAACTATTCTTAGGAAAAGGAAACACACATCACCAAAAAGAAAATAACAATCAGGGCCATGAATGCAGTGTATACTGTGATTAGCTGTCTTTTTAAACCGTGTCACAGAGTTTTGTGATGGATTTTCCTCAGTGGCTGGGTGCTGCAAGCTGAGGGCTGAGGTCATTTAGAGCAGTGCTTGCCAATCTTTTTTTGTCATACGCACCCCTATAGCCCTATCAGATGGGCCTAAGTACCTCTTGATCATACCCTTTTGATAGAAGGGATGGCTTTATGGTATTGTTCAATGGTATTTTGTTGTAGGTATATATATATATATATATATATATATATATAGAATACGGTCAACACACCTGACCTGACACTTGATACAAATGCTGTTCAATAATAAAGAAAACTGGAAATGATTATATGGCCAAATGAATACTCGTTACTCTGAACCACGCATTTTTCCATGTATACAGACATAAGATAGTTATATAATATATAATTAAATTACCATAACAACTACTGCATCACAAAGTAAGCTAGTTGAGCTAATCATACGCTAGTTGTGAGCTAGTTAACGCTGCATGTAACTTTGCTCCAAAGAGGGTCTTTTTAATCTGATACCTGTGGTGGCGTCAGGTCACATGACCTCCATATAAATGTGGACATGTGTTCCCAACTGTAAGAAATATACATATAGCAGGCTGGGTGAACAGATCATGACCAAAACTTTTGACTTGTATTGACTATAGTTAGCAATAGCAAATGGAAGTTAAGAGACAAAAAAGGAAATGTTACGTTTCAATGGGGCAACCTGATGAAGTTTGCTTTGATGTGGTTTGTCACTATCACTAGTCAGTAGTTACTCAGAACATGTACCTGTTTGGTAATTTCCTTGCTCCAAAAAAAGGTGTTTGTGTCAAGGTGGGATAAGAGGCTGAGCTGGCAGCACAGTGAAATGTTGGTGCTCATTTTGGCATGAAATTGCATTTGCGTTAAATCCTGCTTAGACCCCGTCCTATCACAAAGCAGACACAGAAAGCACACAGACCTCTTCAAAATCACAGAACACCTTTCATTAATGTTAAGGTTGGCCTCTTTAATGTCAATATGTCCATGAAAATAAAATTGAGTCTTACCAAAAATTAGGGATGCACCAATCCGATGCTGACTCACGTAGCTGGATTGGGTATCAATGACAATTGGGCTGATCTATTAAATTCAATTCTATGTTGATGTCTATGCGCATGTACTATGTCATGCACCAGCAGCGCAGAGTATCACCAGTAGACTTCTCCCTTTAAACGAAGGTTTCTCTGTTTTAGACGCATAATTTTTCAACTAAAACCTTCCTCAATTATCTGCTTTTCTCATTCTGCCTTAAGAGTAAGAAAAAGGCATCACTTTTTAAAATGCTCTGTGCTTTTTCTCCTGAAGAAGCGGTTGACTTAACTAGAGTGGACGTCTTCAAAACCCTTCAGCATTTTCACCTTGACAGCAGAGGGCTCATTGAAGAGCGAGCTGGTTTGGATGATGGCTGGAGGTTGTGTATCGGCAGAGGACAGAGAGAACCAGAGGATCAACGAGGAGATTGAGAAGCAGCTGTGGAGAAACAAGCTGAAGCTGCTGCTGTGCAGTGCGGTGAGCATCACTGAGGCTGGAGGGTATTTATGTCATGTGGACCATAACGTACGCAGAGAATATGAAGCAGGCTAACTGAGCCTTCTCACACATTCTTGGCCCCCACCACACAATAGAAAGTGACACTCTGGGGTAAATTTGAAAATATGGTCTTATTGGCATAAAATATCAAAATCAAATTAATTATTTTTCATTTATAATTTGTTTTACAAAGTTGCATGGTGCAGGATTATTTATTATTCATTTTAAGTTAGAAAAGCAATGTTTAAGTAACATAAAAGAATGATTTTGCTCTCTTCCACACAGTGAGGCATACATCTTATTAATGGAATGCTTGTATCAGATTGGTACTCAGTATAAGCTGATACCCAAAGCCCACGTACTGGGAAAAGTCAGATTGGTGCATCCCTACAAATAATTTAAGAGAGGAGCGGTTTTACACAGGGAGTCTCCCGACACAGTGACAGGATCGGTGGATCGGTCAGGATCTAACAGCAATTAATGTTCTCTAAACATCAGCCTGGATAGCTTTTACTCAAAGATTCCAAGTAACCGTAATAATCAACTGGAGTAATGCTAACACCACAAAAATCTCCTTCTTATATGCCATGAACAAATGTTACTGAAAATATTTTAAAACACATGATGTTGTTTTTTTAATCTTCGGAGCAGAGTCCTGCAAAGGATCAGTTTGCAAATCTGTAGTCGCCCCGCACCCTCAAAGCTAAACATGAACCAATATGTTACCTGCAATTATCTCTAAATCAAATCCGGATGTTACCAGTTAATGTAAGAGCTGAGTCTGTTACAGCACACAGTGGCCAGAGGTAACAAATTATGAAAACAAATAAAAATGCACTGATACCTGGAGGAGGCAGAAAAGTGCTTTTTCAGTGGATTATGTACACTTGTGTTTCCTTCTGCTCAGATCCATCTCGATGACAGAAGATCACACTCAGACCTCTCCAAAATCCTCCACAGGTTACTCAGACCTGGCAGAGCGAAGATATCGTCATTCATTATTTAAATCTTCTGATGAGACCCCCTAGATATAATGATAACTACCTTGTGTATTTGTGTAAACACTGACTAGCAAATGTCCAAACCCTATTTTCCATTTGTTTCTTTAAAGACAAAAAGGCTGTTTAATTTAAATGTTTTTCCGTTGGATAAATGACATTATATTTACAAGTACAAATAATTTAGGTTTATTGAATTTAAAAGATATGTCCAGATGTATTATTTGGCCTTTATTAATTATTTCCGGCACTATAACCAGCCATGCTGATATTCCAGCAGCTGTGGCATCATTCAGCTGCCTTTTCATTTTACCACTGACATTATATTTGGGGTAAGTGTACTTTTTTGTTTTGGAACTTGTACTTCAGGGAAACCTCAGCCTATCTTTCTCCATTTCACCTGTTGATGCTTTTAAAGGGGATGAGAGGAGCTCATGTGATTGGTCATTGCTGAAGCTTACCCTGACTCCACCTGCTGATTCTATATTCCTCCTACTAATACCCTCTCTTCTGTTGCACTCAGCTGTGCCTGGTTTGCCCCAAAGCCTGTGGTCCCCAATTCAACGCTCCAAAAAGATGCTCCTTATAACTCTAGAGCTTGTCTGGGAATCATCAGGTATTTTTAGGTTTGACTGTGCTGCACTGAACAGCACCAAGGTCTAAACCTTACAATACAGACTAGGAAAATAGAAGAAAAGTGTATCTAGAACATGTAAACCACCCTGGACATAATTTCTATGTGAATAAGTGTGGTTGAGACCATCAGTCATCAGATCAAATTTCTAAAAGTAGGACTGTGTAACATAACACACAGCAGTGTTAGACAGATTTCTGCTAAACATCCAATTGTCCTATTCTGTTTCTGTGTTACACTTCCATGCAAACTGAATGGCATGGCTTCAATTATTCTGTCCTGACAACTGACAACTTCTAACAAGTGTCTTTTCAGACTTCAGCTGGGAACTAAGAAAATGTCATGGTTTTCAAGCTACCAATCACATGTATCACTAATCTATGTGTGTATTGTAAAAACAAAAATGCAGAAAGTAAAAAAGTAGTAGGTCAGCAGGTCTAAGTTGGTTGAATTTCAGTCGACCAAGATTTTCTTTGGTTGATGCAAATGGAGAATAACTTTGCTTCACTGGGTGAAGCAGTGGTGTGTGCTGTGTAAACTTTCAGAAAGACAATTGTAGTTGGAATGAGCTTAATTCATGACCTCGTGTTGAATCAGAATCAAAAACTAATGTTTAATGTGATTAAAACCCAGAGAAGGTAGGGGTCATAGAAACCAAGTAGGCCAAACCCCCCATTGTGTTTGTGGCTGCTAGGAATTATGGTCAGAAGGTCATTGGTGCTTGACATGGTGGCATCATACGAACCACCTGGTGGACATCAGCGGTAAAGGAGGCCGTTAAGCTGAAGAAGGCCTTATGGACTTGGCTGGCCCAGGGGTCTCCTGAAGCAGCAAACAGGTACCAGGGGGCAAGACAAGCTGCGGATTTGGTGGTCACTGAAGCAAAAACCTGTGTGTGGGAGGAGTTCGGGAAGCTATTGAGAACGACTTTCAGTTGGCCTCAAGGAAGTTCTATCAGGAAGGGAAAGCGGGGGTGGCTCAGGCTGTGTCCAGAAAGGGAGATTAACTGTTGACACTGACTGGGGATATTGTCGATTGATGAAAAGAGCACTCCTAAACCCTACCAATAAGTCCTCTGTGGAGGATGGAGAAGGAAGAGTTTGCAGACTTGGGGGAAGCTTCAACTATATCTCTGGCAGAGCAATCTGAAGTAGTCAAGAATCTTCTCAGCGGCAAGGCACCAGGTGTGGATGACATTCGACCTTAGATGCTGACATGCCTCTTCAGTGTTGCATGGAGGTCAGAAACTGTGCCATTTTTAAAAAATGGGAACCACCAAGGAGGATGGAACCTGTCAAACCTAAGATCCAGGAGGAGCAATGTAGATTCCATCCTGGTTGTACAGTGGAGCAGGTATTTGCCCTTACAGGGTTGTTGGGGAGGTCATGGGAGTTTGCCCATCCATCTACATGTGTTTTGGGAACTTGGGGAAGGCTTACAACCTTGTCCATGGGTAAGTCCTTTGGGGTGTACTGAGGGAGAATGGTGTACCCTGGCCATTGACGTCAGCCATCCACTCCTTATACAATTGCAGTAAGAGCTGTGTCCACATTCTCAGTAGAAAGTCAAACCAGATGGAGAGTGTTTAGTTTGAGGACCTCAGAATTGCTTCTCTGCTTGTTGCAGATGAGGTGGTTCTAATCAGACCATGGCCATTAGCATGCACACATTAAATAAAAAACCCACACCATTTGCCTGTGTCTGCATACTAGCTCCTACATCCTACCATCCAGACAACAGCTGTGTCCCAATTCAGGGGCTGCAGCGTTCGAAGTACGCGGTCTACCTGGTCTATGAAGGCCGCGTCGTTCGTAGGCCGCACAGACCGCGAAAAGTTGGACTGAAATGGGACGGTCTGGTCTACAGTAGATTCACGTCACCAACTGTTCCCGCCCTTACCGTTGCGTCACAAACTGCCACTCTTTTCTCCCACTGTTAACAAACAGGACCAAAAGATCGAGCCAGAAATCGTTTTTGTGTTTTTTTTGTTTCATGCTTTACTGGAGGAGATGGGGATATTTCACCACAGGCAAGACCACGGCTGGGAAAAATAAATGGATTAAGCTGAATTAAGCTGTCTGCTTTCACCCAACAATAATGTTCACATTAGCTAGTAGCGTTAGCTATGTAACTTCACTTTGAAAATATTTAATTAGCTACTGAAGTGATTCTAAACAAAACTTACATTATAATACTATATATAATATAAAATGTATAAATAAAAGTGTACTCTTTGGTCGCTGAGTCCGCCATTTCTTCCAAAAAAAGTAATTTGGCACCGGCGCGCAATGAATTGTGGGATAGCCTAGGCTGCGAAGGATACATCTGATGCATCGTTCATTTGATGGGAA
>JAVQJL010074785.1:0-19744 GCA_036024295.1 Nannoperca obscura | reverse complement strand
ATCACTGTGGCTGAGCTCCAGAGATGCAGTAGGGAGATGGGAGAAAGTTCCACAAAGTCAACTATCACTGCAGCCCTCCACCAGTCAGGGCTTTATGGCAGAGTGGCCCGACGGAAGCCTCCCCTCAGTGCAAGACATATGAAAGACTGCACAAAGTTTGCCAAAAAACACATGAAGGACTCCCAGACTATGGGAAATAAGATTCTCTGGTCTGATGAGACCAAGATTTAACTTTTTGGCGTTACTTCTAAGCGGTATGTGTGGAGAAAACCAGGCACTGCTCATCACCTGCCCAATACAATCCCTACAGTGAAACATGGTGGTGGCAGCATCGTGCTGGGGGGGGGGTTCAGCTGCAGGGACAGGAGACTGGTTGCAATTGACGGAAAGATGAATGTGGCCAAGTACAGAGATATCCTGGAAGAAAACCTCTTCCAGAGTGCTCAGGACCTCAGACTGGGCCGAAGGTCCACCTTCCAACAAGACAATGACCCTAAGCACACAGCTAAAATAACAAAGGAGTGGCTTCGTAACAACTCTGTGGCCATTCTTGACTGGCCCAGCCAGAGCCCTGACCTAAACCCAATTGAGCAACTCTGGAGAGACCTGAAAATGGCTGTCCACCAACGTTCAACCTGACGGAACTGGAGAGGATCTGCAAAGAAGAATGGCAGAGGATCCCCAAATCCAGGTGTGAAAAACTTGTTGCATCATTCCCAAGAAGACTCATGGCTGTACCAGCTCAAAAGGGTACTTCTACTCAATACTGAGCAAAGGGTCTGAATACTTATGACCATGTGGTATTTCAGTTTTTCTTTTTTAATACATTTGCAAAAATTTCTACATTTGTTTTTTTTTTCTGTCAAGATGGGGTGCTGAGTGCACATTAATGAGAAATAAAATTAACTATTTAAATTTTAGCAAATGGCTGCAATAAAACAAAGAGTGAAAAATTTAAAGGGGTCTGAATACTTTCCGTACCCACTGTAATACTGCTTTAACAAGTTAGACTTCATTTGTTATCCTGAACACGTCAATCTATTGCAAGGCTGCCAAGACTGATGTCATCGAGGAAACATATCCTGACGCATCCCTGAGCTGCTCCACTAACACACAGGAGCAACACGTGTGGAAACAGTGGCAGTACACTGCTTTACTGTGTGGTCAACGCATAGTTACGTTTTGTGCCTCACAAATGCTTCCCCCTCAGTGTGGACTTGAACCACACCACATTCAGTGATTATGTTCTCAGACGTAACCTTTCTGAGAAAAAACTTTCCCCACCTAATGTTTTCCCACCTTTTGATTAAACAAACCATTTAGATCAGCTAGTAAAAAGCCAAATCAAACATTTTAGTGAAATAACTGGCCATAGGATGGGGAAACTCAGTTAGTGAAATGTCTGTCAAGTCTAACATTAATGATATATAAAAATGCTTTCCTCTGTTTAATTAATTATCATGTCTGTCATTGAATAACCTTCTGTAACATTTCAATGGGATATTCACCCTTTTCTTAGTTCACTATCAATCTTATAGTTCATCAACTCTGAGTGCGCCCACATCCATGTTTTCACCCTGACTATACATCCACATGTTGCAGCTTGCCTCACGTCTTAGACACGGTGTCAGATCTTGTTCAACGAGTTCTGTGAGGTTAAAAAAGGGGAGAGGAAAAAAAAGAGTGGGGAGAAAAACAGCCCAAAACACTCTGTATGAGCTCTACTCTCTCAGCAACCAGTCATGGAGTGTATAACAGATGTTACCTTTAGCTGCTACTTTGGTTTTCATCATCTGTAACTGAACTTGAGGAAAAACAAATAAATCAATACTTTTAAGAAAGATGTATTTAGGTTTTCATTGCCTTTATAGAGATTGCAGCCATTAATCCACCTTTTTATTTACTACTATAACTTGATAAGAGCCTTGCATCACTTTAGCAAATGTTCTGTGGTTTATGAGGGCTTTATTTGTCTGATAGAGCAGTGAGGTGTGACTCAGCCAAACTGAAAAGTCCCTATCATAGTCAAACAAAGGAGCAACCAGACACATTGTCTGACAAAAAAGAAGTCTTTCAATCTTTGAGACACTTTGAGAGAATCTTTGAGAATTATGTTTTGCTGCAATATGGTATAGCAACTAAGAACAGTATTGTACAGTTGTACAGTAATCTGTAAATATACCACTGTAAAGATCATTTAGTTAATTAGGTCGCCACTGCTGAAGTATTTTAGATTAAAGTACAACATATTCATCCATATCATTGCTTCAGCCCTCATAAGGTAGTAGAAAGTGATGGAAGAAGTATCCAAATCCTGGAAAAACTTGAGTTTGAGTACACATGTCAAAAATGAAAGCTTTTCCTATGAAGACATGTCTTTATTATTACGACTGTGTTTTAGTATATTGTCATATACTTCTGTCACAGGAGATATAGTGGTTGACAAATACAATAATACAAACTCATATCTTCATACCACTTACCCAAGTGTTACCCAAATCCTTTTGTTAAGTAAAAACTGAAATAACACCTTTACAAGTAAAGGTCTTGTATTTAAACTTTTACTTAAAAATGAATTTGTATTTTCCTAAAATAAAATTGTATTTTAAATCTTAATCTACAAAGTAAAACCTACAATATTTCTGGGATCATGTATTAAATTGAAGGCTTAAGTTACATAAAATGGAGAAAAAGTAAAATTATCCTCAGAACTGTACTTAAGTGCCGTGCTTACTTTGTTACTTTCTACCTTTTATGTAGATGTTGCTGGAATACAACTGCCATAGAACACAAATTCCCAGTTTGGGTGAAATCAACAAAACACATTATTTCTTGTTGTCAAACCAACTGCCTTACATGCAGTGAATTCAAATTAACAACGTACGGTCAGAAGGATTATAGTTACTTAACACTGGTATGTCATTTCACAGAGACAATAATGAACTTTTAATACATCACTGTGTTACCTATTTCATACCCTGTGATTACGTCTCCCATCTCTTGAGTTTGTAACACCAATTAAAGGTTTTCTTCAACTGTACTGGATCCTTGAACTCTTCAATATGGAGTCTGCCCCCATGAACTCTCCAGGCCTGTTTTCTCATTTAGATAAAACTTCACAATCACCTTTCACATCAACATGTTCCCACAAGTTATCCTAACTATTGTGGCTACTAACCTGGGAGTGGGCAGCAGACTGTACAAAGGTCTGAGAAATAGGCTTGACCTAGTTGACCTGACAGACGTTTTGGACAGCAGGATATGCCACACCCTGTCAATAAATAAAACAGACAACCCACGACCAAATTTCTAAGGCTGGATGTAGCACCTGTTGGCCTACTCCTCAACATAATCTGTCTGAAATCTGGGCTTTAGGCTGGTTTCCTTCACTCTAGGCCCTATGACTAATGCTGATGATGGTAGGGACTGACCATCCTTCATCAAGTTGTGATGAACACATTGAATTCTGAACTGAAAATAACTGAACAGTAAGACAAGGAATATGTATATGGTAAAACTCTAAAGTAACATTAATCCCCCGAATGTATGCTATAAACATATATGTAAAATAACATTAATATGCCTACATGACAGCGACCAAAAATCTAGTCTAACAGTGGAGAGTTGTTCCATATTTCTAAAATCACAGAGTAGCTGTGTAAGTTAAGTAGTTATCTGGAACATATATATATATATATATATATATATATATATATATACAGTCAAGCCCCAAATTATTCATACCTCTGGCAAATTTTGACTTAAAATTACTTTTATTCAACCAGCAAGTTTTTTGTCGATTGGAAATGACACAGGCGTCTCCCAGAAGATTATAAGACGATGTACAAGAGGCATCATTGTGGAGAAGATATTTCAAGGATCAGTGTTAGGCCCATTATTGTTTATTTAGTACATAAATTATATACAGTGTGTAAGGTTGTTCTTGTAAGAATCTGAAACAACTTTGGGTAACTGTGGAGAAAGATCTGAAACTTCAAAAGAGTTGGTTTGATTTTTAACAAATTATCTCTTTGAATTTAGTCTTTGACAGTCACTTCAATTATGCTGGAAACTACATTAAAATTATGCCAAAGCAAACATGTCACAATCTATTGTAATATTAAAGACTTCTTAAATCAAGCTTCATTATACACTTTGTATTACTAACCTAAAACAACTTATCAATAACCAGCTAACCCACTGTTTTAAATTAGGCTCAAAAATTCTGACTTAGTTGATTTAAAAAAAGCATAAATAATGTATAAAGCCAAAAATAAATTACACTCTACAGCTACTTACAGTATCCAAAAGTTGTTTAAAATGGAAGAAACTCAATATGTTTGATAGGAATGTGAATGTTTACGAATCAAAGGGTCTGGATGGATTAAAAAATATTTGTATTTCAGGTAATGGGATGAATTTATGAAACAATAAGTAAAATGTGACATAAATATTATGAACAAATATAACTGTATGATCAGAATGGCATGTTGGCATTCTTATAGTAGAAATAGTATTTTTTTCTATTATTTTATCCCAAATTGTTTGTTTAAAAATTTCAAGGCTGAAATAAATTTCAGTTCAACAAACTCTGGAATAAATCTGTTTGTACAGTAATTGTCTTTGTCTTATATCAAAGTAACCAATGATCTATTTGAATGAAACCATACAGTTTATGGTGTTTTAAAATACATAGGAATAGAATATCAATAAGAGTGGCCTGGATTGAAAAAACATACAATACTGTAAGTTACACAAACCTAACCTACCAGTCTCTCAAACATAATGGCTTGACACAAGATAGAAGCTGAGATTAGGCAACAACACAACTATTATATTCATAGTTTAGCCTCCATAGCTGGAGATGAGACACATCACCAGGCAACAGGCAAGATAGTGCGCTGTGTACACAAAACAACCTCAGATTACACACATTTCACCAATCATGATCTGGCTCTCTGCAAACATGAGCTATAAAAACAGGACAATTACAAGCACCAGCCACCCGCACTCAGTTTATTGGATTATGAAAAGCCGAGCCCTTGAGGAGTCAGGAATGGCATGTTGATTTTAAGTGAGTGATGAAAAGTTGAAGTGGTCTAAGGAATTAGCCAACAGGCTGGAATTGCAGGTAGAACATAAGCTCCCTTTCTCACTCATTTATCATCCAACAGCCTGTGATCCCCCTCAGGGGCAGTTCCCATGGTCTGCGCCAACCTGAGCATGCTCTGTGGGGTCTGGCGTGGAGACATAATAATAATAATACTACAGGTGAGGCTGCAGATGCAGACGTTCCAACTGCCCGACATCAAGGCTGATCATTTCTGCACACATGCAGGCGGAGCAGCTCTCTGAGCACACTGACAAACTTTGGAACAATTCAATTCTAGTTATTATGGAGAACTAGTATGAAAAAAGGGAACATATGTTCAGATATCTTTGATGTTATTTTATGATGGGGAGTGTGACATATTTTTCATTCTCAGCGTTACATTTAAATGTCAAATGTCTTCATGCTATCATAGAGTTTGTTGACAAATAGTGGACTGAATTAAAACCAAACCAAAAAACTGGGCCTTTAATAGCAATGGTTATAATGTTATGAAACGGACACACGCAGTAGCTCAGAAGGTCTTGTTTGAATGTCAGCCAGGTTTCAGCCTATAGGCTATGTCTCTAAAATACAACATTTGCAGGTTATAAATGTGAAAAAACAAGGTCAAACAAATTAAAAGTTTTTAAATGTTTTAATGGATGATGCAGCACTGATATGTAACATGTACAGAACACTGAAGGTCAAAGTGTTTCACAAATGCAATGTCTCCAATGATCTACAGCATTTGCCTAAAAAGGCTTGTGACCAAAGTTTGTGCTCCATTAAATATAATTTACAGGCATACCAGCTGCAGTACGGTATAGTGAAAGGTCCCCAAAGGTCACAGGTTTCCTAATCATATTTCTGATACACAGAATATGCTTGTTAAGTAAAAAAAACATGCTTGTTAAGTAAAAAAGTAAACAAAGTCTAAATTCAAACAACAGAGTACATATGTACATATTTACATCAAAGCTTTTTACGACCATAAATACCTACCCACCTAGAGTGCTGAAAGGGTTTTTAAGTCCAAAAAACTCTCTTAAGTTTGGAATGACCACCCCCCCCAAACTCTGAGGCACCAGAGGTGTATAAAAAATGACAGTGAAGACAGTTCTGTACAGTTTTGGCAGTGTCTTTGTTTTTGTTAGCAGAGTGCTGAGGCACGCTGTGAGCTGATGGATTGTGGACAGTCTTTGTCATTGTGCTCCGTCAGTTTGAGAATGACCACTTTCCTCTGGAGCTGCTTAGCCTCCGGTGGTGCGGGCTGTTCAACGACTGGTTGCACTGAGCTCTCAGTAACTAAGTCCTGGCAGTTTTGCGGCAGCAGCATAGTGATGATGTTTGAGTATCCACCCTGCACTGCCAGGTGTAATGGGCTGAGCCCGTGCTCGTCTGACAGAGTACCACCATCTGGACAGTGGAGCAGCAGCTCTTTCAGGACTTCACAGTGTCCGTTCTCTGCTGCCAGGTGGCAAGGTGTGCGTAGGGCCTGGTTGGATTTGTACGGGTCTGCCCCCTCTTCAATCAACATCTTGACTGTGGCCAGGTGGCCTCTCTGGGAGGCTAGGTGGAGAGGAGTGAGTCCGAGGATGTTCTGGGTGTGAATATCTGCCTGGTGTTTGATCAAGAGGCGAGAAGTGCTGGTGTGACCCGTCTCTGCCGCCACGTGTAGGGGTGTGTTTAACCCAGCAGACCTCATGTGAACATCTGCTCCTAGTTCAATCAGGATCCGTGCCACTCGGTACTGCCCCCTCTGGGATGCCAGATGCAGCGGTGTGCGGCCGTCTGTTGTCTGCCCATCTACGTCAGCGCCGGCCTGCTTGACCAGCAGCTTGACGATGCCCAGATGCCCTTGCCAGGCAGCCAAGTGGAGCGCTGTCCAGTTGTCCTTACCCTTGATTTGAACATCAGCACCACGGCTCAGAAGCACCCGGATTACATTCTCCTGGCCGTGCTGGCATGCGACATGAGCTGGCGTGCGTCCTTGGCCATCTGTCTCATTGATGGCCGCCCCCCGGTCCAGCAGCAGGCGTGTGATGGCCTCGTCCCCGTTCTGTGCAGCCCAGTGCAAAGCCGTGTACTGGTCCTCATCCTTGGCATTGACGTTGGTGCTGCGCCGACCAAGCAGAAGTTCAGCCAGGGGCTTCAGGTGCTTCTCTGTGGCCAGATGCAGGGGTGTGGAGCCACGGGCATTTGCAAGGTTGGGATTGGCGTTGTTCAAGAGAAGAAACTTGACAGCTTCTTCATTGGTCAAGGCAATGGCGTGGTGCAGCAGACTGCCCCCTCCGTCAAGGAGAAGGTCAACATCCTGAGGCTGGAGGATCTTCATTAGCTTGGCAGTGTCTTTGGTCCTGATGGCCTCAGACAGCTTCCGCCTCTGAACCTCAGCAGAATCTATGCAGTAAGGAAGCAAAAAGGATGGGTTTCAGGCAAAAATTACACTAAAATGCTACATTTTCTTGGATGAATTCAGGTAATCATGAGAATATAGTATTTTTTGTTTTACACAGATAATAGTTTCAAGTTGTAGGTCTTTAATCATCTCTTACCACATGTGTTTTCTTTCTCAAAAGACAGTGTGATAGAATCTTGGGAGGAGAAGGCTGAATCAGCTGAGGAGATGCCAGAGAGTCTCTTGCAAGTGTTCTCTTTGCTGTGGCAGATATCCTCCTTCACTCGATCGAAGCTCCGAGAGATTCCAGAATCCACCTGGCTCAACAGCTCTGACAGGCTGTAATCTTTTTCCGGCAACATGGCTGACTTTGGACGTACCAGCTTGTTGTCTTTAACCTGTAGAGCAAAAAGACAGATGAGCATGTTTAGCCAAGCTGGTCTGTGACACACACATTCTATTACATTTATACTCAGGTATGTAACTGCAACTCTTATCCCAAACCATTTACAGTACAATGGCTATTGAATGTTGACATTGTGATAATTTTCTGAACTTAAGTTTGATATAGTCAAAATCACTTGAACACATATGCAATATTCAACAGTTCAGCTTCTGTCCCTACAGACTGATATCATTCACTAACAGCTGTCACCTCTCATGAGCAGGATGTCACGTACACAACAGCAAAATGGCAAAGCTGCACACAGGCAGAACAATCCTATCAATCAACATTCCTCTTTTGCGATGCAACTGTTAATCAGCATGACACATTTAAAACTTTAAAAGTCATAATCATGTCTGGATCACTTTAAAGATAAGCCTCCCATTGTCTGGGTGTATAGTTATACATTAATGCAAAATGCATTTAGACAGTCAAGCTGTAAAGAGGAATGGCAGTAAGTAAAGCAATTAAATATAAGTGGGTAATCAAAAAATGTAAGAACATGATCCACTATGTTAAAAAATCTTCCAAGAAATTTACAAAAACCACAAAGCTGGATCTCCCAGAGAAGCCTGCATTATTGTTACACAGGGCTCTTTCACCTAAAAGCAGTTAATATGGTGCAGTCATGTACCTGGTCACTAGTGACTGTGTTAGGGGACGTGGGCTCTGGCTCCGACGTTGATACGGTTGGCGTCTTGGGCTCCTCTTGAGGTTTAGAGCAGAGCTCCTCAGCTTCAGATGTGATTTCTGTAAGGACAACAGCTCTAGGTCAGGTTTCAGTAATAGAAAGGATTGGATTAGGGGATACAAAAGGGAAGAAAAGCAGCACTAAAAGCTGAAGACAAAACCCTCAATTTAACAGGTCACTGCATTTTCTAAATATGTGTTATTCTCGGAGTGTATAGTCAGGATCCCTTGTGTTTCAAGTTGACTTACTTGTCGTTATGATAGAAGAATGTTGGCATTTGTATATTATGTTATATTCTCTTTATTATAATAGAGAGGCACAATTTACCCTGGAAGCTGGGTCTGGCAGCAGAGTTTGTGGTCCAGCAGCGCTGCATGAGGCTCAGGAACCCTGTACAGGCAGAAGGACGGCAGCGTGGCACTGCACCCAGGTCTGGACGCACCCCCTTCACCACCTTCACCATGATCTGAAGGATATTATTCTCTCCTATGGAAAAAATGACACTTTTATGACTAAGAAATCAAGTTTTATACAGTCTTATCTGATGCCTTATTTTCTGATGAGGACGTAAGGTTTGAAGACAAAAACAAATGACTTCAATTTTAGTCATTATGTTACATGGTGCAATATATGACAACATAATCTAAGGTGCTGATAGGTGCCGGTGTCTATAGATATAGTCAGTTATGCAAGGTTTTATCAGCATCCTCCCGTGTGCTCAGATAAGGGAGTGGGTGCTGTTGTTTCTCATGGGAGCAGAAGAAAAAAAGCTCCCAGCCGGTCCTCGTCTGGCCTCCTTCTATCTCACTGTGGGATCAGCCAGGTCAATGATTCAGAACAAATAGCTAGAGGCCTCAGGTAGTTCACCTCCTATTGTAGCCTTAATACCCTCTGCAGGTGGAGGACGAAGATGGGAAGGGATGGTAACCAGGCCTTCTCTCACATTTTAATTATGTCTGGATCAACAGAGGTGGTGCCAGTGCCAACCTGGAAACCCTCATGTAGACACTGGTCTTCAAAAGAATCCAAATTCCTTGAAGTGAACTGCTACCTGATAGGCCTGAGAAAAAGACACTCTACTTGCCAGTCTAGCCCTGTCCAACTGCTTGCTTTGGAATTCACTGAGTAAACACATACAGTACAGCACCTGTACACACACACACACACACACACAAACAAACGTGCACACACCCATACAAACCCAGGGTTTACCTTAGGGTATGTCCAATGAATTAGGAAAGCACACTCCTGCTAAGAAATTGTTAAAATAGATGTAAAGGTATGAGGAATAAAAATAAATATTCATGATAAGTCAAATGAGAAGCAAAATCAAATGTTTGACTTACTAAGTCAAAAATATTTACTATCACATAACTAACTTATATGGGCTGGGGGTTATGGCTTAGAATATTTGTATCAATATTTATGATAGAGCAAACTTATTTTGTTTTTAGCCATGCTACCTAATGGCTCTGTGGATGTCAAAAAACATGTACTGTAAAACAACAAAACAACAATATGAAATGATAATATTGTCACTAAATCACTAAAAGTCGATAAACAATAAGATTGACCTATCATAATTAGCATGTAGCATTATTTTGATTCAGCATTTTTATCCTTTACTTTATTCCATTACTAACTTGTTGTATTTTCTTTGCAGGAATGGCTTTCATAAAATAGTTTCCTATCAGCCTTAAAACATATCTTCATTAGTTTCATTGCATTAATCGCACTACAAGTCTTACCTTGGTAGGGTTTCTTTTGTGTGAGAATTCCCCAGATGACTATGGAAAAACTGGAATAGAAAAAAAAGGTGACCTTAAAAAGGTGTTAGTATGAGGAACATACCAAACCTAATGCTGCTAAGAAATTGGTTGTTGAAATTTCTTAAATAGAATAGTTCAAATAATCTCTTACCTACCACATTCTTACAATATAAATCAGTGCTGTCATTTTGTCAGAATAATTCAACTTAAACTGTGAATATAAATATATTTAGCCCTTTTAACTAACACCTTGTTGACTTTTCAAACAAATTAAATTCATCATTTTAGCAAACTGCTAAAAAAGAAATCCAACCTGTATACGTCGTGCTTGGTGTCGGACACTCTGTCCTTCTCAATGATGCTCTCAGGTGGCAGGTAGGCAATAGTGCCACAGAAGCCGTCTCTACTGATGTCATCAGCCCGTGACAGGCCGTTCCACCGTGCCAGGCCAAAATCGGATATCTGAGATGGGAGGAGAGATCAGATAAGACCCTCAAACAGAGCAACCACGTTGCCTTTCTCATGAAGCACCGTGACACTGATGACTAACTTCACCCGCTGAGTCTGACAGGCTGCTAAGTGCTTATTATGTGCACTCAGTGGTATGATGAGGGCAACGCAACCATGTCCCAGCCTGCAGGAGAGGAGAGGCCCTTCACATTTGTAATAAAGAGTGCACGCCCACACTCTTTCATGCACACGCACACACATTCACAGAGGGAGACTTAACAGGAGCTGAATTAATCCTGTTGGGACAGGCCCAGTGAGGTGTTTACATCCAGGTATTAAACTCCAGAATTGGTTCCCACCCATTGCTCTCAGTACAGTTGGGCTGTTTAGAGGTTGGACAGAGGTTGGACAGAGGCTGAGAGACACCTGTCTGCCCAGAGCGTGTGCAGGACTGTTTAATGGCTGAAAGGAAACAGCAAACCACCATACGACTGAAATTCCTTCTGAAACCCTAAAACTGACTTTCATCCAGCTTTGGAGCAAAGGCTGGTTGTGATTTGAATTCATGCCAAATCACTTGAAATGAGCTCTAAGATTTTAAATGGGATGATTGATGATGATTTTTCCCAATTCATCATTCTTTTACACAGTTTTACAGTCATAGAAAAACTTTGCAGCTGTTCTGATAAGGTGCTTTTTTGACAAAAACAAAACAAATGTATACCTCTAATGTACATTTTTACATGTCAAACATTGACAGTACAACAAAATGATTCAGACTATATTTTATAATAAATAAGTGCACACTACCACCATAATATGATCACCCTTTTCACTGGTTTTAATGTTTTCATTATTCATAATTCAGGCAAAAAAAAAAGCCCTTAAGACGCACTTTGGATTTCACTTTGTGACAAACTCTCTACCTTGACATGATAGTGAGCATCCAGCAGGATGTTGGCCGGCTTCAGGTCAAGGTGGAGCAGCGGGGGCTTCATGCAATGCAGGAAGTTCATTCCCACCGCAGTCTCGTGGATGATCCGGAAGCGGAGCTCCCATGGCAGTGGCTCGGTGGCCAGCAGGGTCTCCAGGGATCCAGTCTCCATGTACTCCATGACGAGGCCCTGGGGGTCCTCACAGATCCCATACACAGGCAGGATGTATCGAAACTTGGCTGCTTCCATCTTCTTAGCCTCCTCGAGCAACTCTAAACGCTCCCTGTGATTAAAAATAGATATTGATTACACAATCTTTACGTCACATTTTATGGGCTTCAGTGAGTCAGCAAACTGCAGCTGAAGGAGATGAAACATTGATTTTAAGGTGTTTAGGTTAGCTTGAAATTGACCATCTCACAAAACATTAATCTAGTGAGGTCATACTTTGCTAATTAAGCTGAAATATTTGGCATAACTTCTGTCCTAACCCAAATTCCAGCACATTACGTGTCATCCTTACTGTGCTCCCAGCTATGCTAAATGTTTACTAGCATTAACCTTAAAAGGCTGTGGAAGTGTGACCTCTGGAGACATCTATAATGAATTTACCCGTGTTCATCCCACCTGTGTGGATTGTGCTCTTAACTGTCCAGAGGCTGTTTTAAGGCCTTGATGACATTCCAGCCCAGTCTGGAATGCATCGGGAGATCATTAAACAGAGCTCTTGTTCTCTGTTGCTCAACCTTTGCACAGCTCCCTTTATCAGCCCACAGGCGCCGCTGACATGCCTCAAACCCAACTGTGCAGGTCATTTTTGACCTGAGTGCACATATCTCCAGCAAAGGTTGCTTTAAATCGCAAACTTTTAATGAGGTCAGATGAGAGAACTATGAATCACTGGTTGTATTCATAGGAATGTGCTTCAAAGACAGAATTGGGTGAGCTGGATTGGGAATTCTGTTTTTCCACAATTAATACAATGAAATTAGATGCACAGAAGAGACTCCTACGACTCCTCAGTCTATTAGGTGCTACGTGTATTAGGTTACTAAAAGAGTCATGTTCTATAGGAGGAAACCTGGCTATGATTGTCTTTAATAGTCAGTACAAGTGAAGGAGGCAAATCTGCCAGGAAAGAATAATCAAACATGATATTGGAGAAAGGGCAAGCACTTGTTTGCTAAATCCTTCATCTAATCCAAAGTGCTCCTCTGCAGCTCTTCAGAACCAAACAATGTTCCTGCTTTAACAGCGAGGCCCAGTAAGACCGGTTTTACGGCTTCTTTTATTGTCTGTACCACACAGCAGCAGCTTGCAACACACGCAGACAAAGGTGGCTTTGAGTTCCCGTTGCTGGATGTTATGTGTGGGTCAATGAAGGCTGCAGTCAAATGACTGTTTACGTACTTTGCAGATGTTTGGACATGATAACCTCTTTGGTTCAGGTTCAGCAGATGCTTTGAGCTGCACCACAGATTCTGAGAGGATGTCAGTCCTATTTTTTTGTGGCAATGCTAAATTGGTCACTTCTTGTTTGTTAGTTATTTGGTCTAAATGTTTTGGTAATGGTGAGCAAATAAGCAATCATAATCTTTGATCAGACAGATATCAAGCAATCCAAAAAAGAAAGAAAGAAAAGAAGTGTGTCATCAAATGAGGAAATACAAATGCATTGTGTCTAGGGCTTAATCTCAAACTCATATCATTTGGAAAGGACACTGTCAATCACATATGAATCATTATCTCAGATAATGAGCAATGACTTATTTGTCTACTAATTAAAACCTGAAAAGGTTCTTGTGTGGATATATTTATAATTTGTCTGAAGCCCACAGATGAACCCAGTGTGTGTGAATACAGCCGAGAGGGATGGAAACTTCCATTAAGAGGAAGTTTGCTGTGCTGCTGAAGGGGTCAACCTTCAATGAACGTAGAACTTGACACCAGTCACCCCCACAGCAGGACAGCGGAGACTTCTTCTAACTTCCAAAAAATATATTAAACACCCATTTTTCTTTTTTTTTTTGAGAGATCAATGCAGAGCAAAGACTAATAGTTATGCAAAATGTTAATTCAAGAGGGTTGTGTAATCTTTAGTAAAACCTGGGTAAAAGACCACCCTGCTACCCTTATTGGTATGTACATTTATTCAAATGAGCCCCTCCTCGAGGCCAATAGATGAAAACTTCACTGTTATTCGGGGAAACCAGCGCTGACCCTTTCATGTTTGGGTCTGCTTGAAACAGCTATGGCCCTCAGCAATGTGGACTTACTTTTACCCAGGGCTGAATCAGCACATCAGTGCTCCCTACAACACAACTTAAACAGTGTCTAAATATCTTAATGTGACCTCGTTTGCTGCTGAGGCGCACCGTGTGCCCAGACAGGCAGATAGTGAGTCATACACTATTCCTTGTGTTCACTTTTCAAGGACTAGGAAGCACTGAATGACTTTTCACCAGCAGTCATAATCTAAGCTTCTGTACGGCTACTATTTGGCCGTAAACTGGTCATCAAATGATAAACCTAAGAGACAAGAGCTAACTAAAGACATCTGATACTCAGAAGGACCAAATACAGAAGTAAAGACATCTCTGGAGCTCCAACAGGGGCATGTTGAGCTCAATTCTTTAACAATACGTCATGTCATTTTACATAATGTCAGTTCAAAGATAACCCATGTTGCTCCACAGCTTTAACTTACTTGTCATCCATATGAGGGCAGGGAGGGCACTTGATTGCCAGCCATGTTTTCCACTGTACATGCCGGACTTTGTATACTTGTCCAAATCCACCTGAACCTATTTTCTCCCAGCTGCCAAACTCAGAGCAATCAAAGGTCCTTAACAGCCCCATATTCCCATGTGGAGAATCCGGGACGTTCATATCCGTGTGTGAAACCCACCAGCTGGGTGAACTCCTTTTTTAATCTTCTCCCAGGCACAATCTGGGAGAGTGAACATACACACCGACTTGCCCGCTTGTGAGCTCTTCCTTGTTTTTCCCCTTGTCAAGCTCAGTGTGGCCCCTCCCTCTCTTCAGGTGATAAGAGGGGTTGGGCCTGGAGCTGTGACATCACTTCCTGATTTTGAAACCAGGAAGAGGTGGTAAAGCTTTACAAAGGAACCAAGGCAGGCCACAAGGTACCATGCTGCCACAATGTCTTTAGACAGTTATTTTCCAGATGCCCTCAAGTTCCAAGCTTTCTCAAATTCCTGCCATTAAAAGGAGAAAATAATCTTTGTCATGAGCCAGAGTCCATGAACCCAGCAATGTGTCATTTCATAAACACACCTTTGTCCCACTGTAGACCATTATCCAACTAAAGTCCCCTGAGGTGGGAAGATGGAATATGTTTTAACAATAGGTGGGTTATGTGATATTGGGAACGCAAATCCACCCAGCAGAGGGGATCAGTTTGTTCTTCCATAGCTGTGTTCATAGTTCATAGTTCCATAGCTCCATTGTCAGTACATGAAACTTGCCAGTGACAGAACTGTCTGTGTGTGTGTGTGTGTGTGTGTGTGTGTGTGTGTGTGTGTGTGTGTGTGTGTGTGCGCGCGCGTGCGCCAGTGTTGTGACCGAGATAATTGATAAATGCCATGCACATCTGTCTTACATCTGGTATGAAATCAGTGTTTTGCTTAAGGACACTTCTTGGGCACAAGAGATCTTGAAATGGCATCCTCTAGTGGGAGACTGTAAATGATTCATTTTTTTTACTCATAAAACAAGGACTTATTGGAGATTAAACCAGCCGTATCTCAGGTTATTCTGTTTATGGCTGATGTAAATGTAATGAAGCTAATTCCTAGAATACATGCAATTACAGAATACTGTACATCAAACTGATGCGTGAATAATTTGCTGTGAGTCCTTGAATGAGAGATATCCGAGTAAAATGTCATTAATACTTCTTAGAAATGGTAACTTATACCGGCCCCTTCTTTAGATAATTACTTAGGCCCCTTAGAGGTTAAAAACCAAGATTGTTAGACCACCAGAAACCTCAGCCTTAGAGACTGTATTAACATTTTTGGGGTGGGGAGGGAGGTTGAATCTTATATTTCATTAAAAAAAATAATCCTGTTTTTTTAACCCTCATCTTAAAATAATTTATTTCTACAAACATAGCAGTCTTTAGAAAACTGCCGTGTGTGAGACGGACAGCACAAGAGAGGATGAATCTAATTGAATGCGTCTCTACAAACATTATTGTGTATTCTGTATTGTTGTTTGCTTTGTGGTGAAAAGCCTCTATTTACCTCCACTTAACCAGCATAACACGTGATCCCATGATATCACCCTGCTCCACCCTGCTCTCCAAATTTAATTAGGAAACTGGAAGGACGAGGTATAAAGAATAAGTGTAAACATGTCATCAGTGAGGCTGTTGAGGCAATGAGCAGATCTTATTGGTCCATGAGGAACCGGGCTTCAATTCAGGCAGCAGAGATCAGCGTTTGTCCCCCGAGGCTGCTGCTCTGCAGACACACAGAGGCATTAACATGTACAGCAGTGAAGGTTGGTCGTCCGTGTGACAGAGAGCCCTTTGAGGTGTTTGCCCTGCACCCCTCCCTCGTGTAAAGTGGAAATGTGTTGGGCGGACTCACACTACTTGATCATTAGAATGAAAGAGGAGCTTTTATTGATGTGTTAATGAAATCAGCTCTTTTCATCTGCTTTACTGCTCTGATTAAAAACAAGAAAATAAATCAGGACCGTCCACTTTTCCCCCACTGTGAGAAAAATGGCTTCTTTTCAGTATGCATGATGAGTTGTGGCTAAATTCACTTGGGACTTCATATCAATAATAAATCATCTCATAAACTAACTGATAGATCAGTAATAATGAGATGTGAATGCACTGCTGATACTGTGCTCCTGCTGTGAATGAAGGCTCTTTAAACTATATTTTGAGACTCTTGTTTAGAAGAACTGGTTTTATTCTTCACTGTTTGACTATATTGTTGGTCTCAGTGGGAAAACAAATGTTAAGTAATTAACGGTGGATTAAAATGTACCCTCTGTGTGCCAGATATTACCAGACTTGATCGCCATCTAGTGGAAGTTTCACGTTAAAGCATTTAGCTCTGTGATATGACTTCAATGCTCAAATGGTGTCAAAGACTTATATTTATAAAAATGTATGGATAAAGCTAATTTGAAATTCTACCAAAATGTTACTAAATCTGGCACAGGTGAAGTATAATACATTTCTTATATAATAATCTGTTTCTGTCTGTAGAGGTCAGTTCTGGGTTATAGAACTTCTCCCTGCTCTGTCTCACACACAGCTGTGTTTGAACTAGCCAACTTTAAACAGTAGTTCTGGATATGGAGAGTATGAAGGCCACGGCTCAACTGTGTGTGTTCATACTGCAGGTTTATGACTAAGTGAAATATTCTGCTCTACACATTTATTTCACTAAATCTATTTAGAATTACAAGCATTGTTTAGTATCTGTGTTGTTTGGTGCGTTTCTGATCAGTGTGGGCTTCACAGAGCTTTAACTCTGTACTGTTTGTTGGGACGCAGCAAAACCAAGGTCATCCACATTCATACAGAACATCTTCAGGCTGGTGGTAGTCTTTCTGAGGTTTAAATGTTGATATTGCTCATGACAAGAATCAATATCAAACCTATGCAGTTGATATGAAATACATTTCTGAACTTTTGTTAGTCACTATGTAAATGACCAGCTCTCTTTAAAGATGTATTCTGTGAGGCACTCAGCTTTCATTTTTTATTGACTCAAACAAAATGTCCACCTCTGATACAGATTATTTAAAATATTTACAGCTATGAAGTTCTGTGTGTTCCCTCATTAAAGAAAAGTTCCAGTTCCAGATAACAGAACTAGAGGGTAAAGTGATGAATGCCCTCTCAATCAAAAATAAAACCACAGAATTTGCTTTTCTGTCTAAATGTACCTCCTTGTTTGGCGCTTTGTTTAAATGAGAAAAAAAGACTTTGGCATTGGCTTTAGATGACGATAGTCACTTCTCATTTGAAAGTAACAAAGTTAAAGATGCATGTTTGAAATGTGTTCATCCGTTTTATCTCGCTCCAGTAAAGATGCATTAGATTGTGAAAGATAATTCCTATACTGGATAAGACATTTAGGCTGTATCTTTTAAATGCCATGCCTGGTCTTTAATTATGATTTTGCAAAGAAATGCATTTAGTTATCTTAGAAGGCAAATGCAGGCATAACTGTGGGTGTGTCTTTGGGATCCATTTCTTTCATATTTAGAAGATTCTGAGATGTGATGATTTGCTGGTTTATCTAAATCTGGATGAGATGCTGAGTAGATTCAGATTAGGGGACAGAGTCGTATTTTAATCCATGTTGTTACTGATTAGTGTTACTAGTTTATTTCATGGTTTGAAAAGAACAGACTGCTCAGAATGTGTATAGGTGGGGAGTAGAACGTAAGTATTGATTTCTGTTTGCGTCTCTGGAGGATATGTCCTGTTCATACATAAACAAAGGGACAGCTTTTCGGAAATTCAACTGATGGTTCATGTTGATTCCCCATCACTGATTTGTTTGTTTCATTAATACAGCACATGCACACATACTGTACATAGACCCTCACACTGATCATGTTACACTCACGTGATGCAGAAAAGTCGTCAGCTTCTCACTGACTGGAGGACAAAGATCTGGTCTGAGATCTGAGGAGATCCAGGACAGATGGTCTTGTTCCTATAACCAGAGCGAGACAAGCAGAAGCAGGTTGGATTCAGACGGCATTTGTGCTGCGATTTAGAAAAGCCCTGTAGATGAAATGTACCCCCCCCGTGGGCAAATTTCACTGTTGACCAAACAAACAAAATGTATATGAAGACAAATAAAAAGAACCATTTCAAAGAGGTATTTTGTTTAAAAATAACAGTACAAAAACTCTTCCAGTATTTTCTCCAGACAGTTCAACAATAATTACAGTTTACAGCATTCAAAAATAACATTTCATGAGTGAGCCAACTATCAGAAGTGCTTTGATTTAAACTGTCGACTGCACCAAATGTGTCTTCTTTTGCAGGTTGGTACATTTTCACATTTCATTTTTTGAAGACATGCATGTTTTTAAAAAGCTGCTAAGGCATTTGAACATTCAACTTTGCTTTGGTTTGAAATGTAAATCTTCCAGAGGAGTGTCAGTGATTTTGGCTAAATGTACCATTTCTCTCTCTTTTTATTTACAGCCACTTTGTTTTGTCCGTATAAAAAAGAAAAAAATCATCACAATTTTATTCACTTCCATGGGTCTGGAGAGGCATCTGGGTGACAGTGATCAAAGCTTTGTACAAGTTCATAAAATCTACTCTACTATTAAACAGTGTCTGTGAGTGTGAGGTGACCAGCACCTCCGGTCTCTGCTCTAGTAGCTAAACATCTGTTGTGTGGAGCCGCTCTGCTGCTGCGGGGTGGGTGGCTGGCCCTGGATGGGCCGGCCTGTTTCTGGACCCTGATTCTGGCCCTCTTGACTCTCCCCCTGAGTCCCCTCCACCATGGGGGAGACCTGGCTGCCTTCAGCCGCTGAAACAGGCGTCCAGGCCAGAGTTGGGGCCTCCAGCTGGTGGCCCATGGGGTTGACCAGAGTTGTGACGTTGATGAAGTGGGCGACCGACTGGGGCGTCGCGCCTCCACCAGGACCCACTGTCTCTGGGACGAGTTCGGCTGGCCGGTTGTGGAGCATGGCGGAGCCACTGACGGTGTCGAAGGTGACAGTGAGGATTGAGTTGTCCAGGGTGAGTGGCCGGTCGCTGGCTGTCAGGTGGCCCACGGCTACTGGCTGCAGGCTGGTGAACTGGGCGGGGGCGTGGCTGGTGATGGGCGTGACGGTGATGTTGGTAAGCCCCACTGAGGTGTTGGGCGAGGAGACTGATGGAGCATTGGGGTCAGCCAGGACCACCACCTGAAACAGCAGGTCAGTTAGAGCAAAGCAACTCA
>JAVQJL010074780.1:0-13064 GCA_036024295.1 Nannoperca obscura | reverse complement strand
CCCCCCCCCCCCCCCCCCCCCCCCCGCCAAAAGGGGCTCCCAATTAGCTGGACGAAGAAAAGCCGAGCGGCCTCTTACCTCCACGTTACAGGAAATCAAAGTGGAGAGGACGAGTCTGTAATAGGAAGCGCCGCCACCGGCCAATCAAAACACTTGGCCTCATGTCCAAATCAGAACCACATGCAGGCGGAGAGGAGGTTCTACTTCCTGTCTGATGATTGGAGGGGGGGCTAACGGCCAATCGGCACGCTCGTAGAGCCACACGAGCTCGATGTCAGGAGCCGGGAGAGGAAACAGATCAGGGGTCAGTTGTGAACTTCAGAGATCATCTTTGATTACTGTGATTGGTTCTGAGGCCCAGCAGAAACCAGCAGGAACCGGCAGAACCCGACAGAAACCAGCAGGAACCGGCAGAGCCCAGCAGAACCCAGCAGAAACCAGCAGGAACTGGCAGGAACCAGCAGGAACCAGCAGGAACCGGCAGAAACCAGCAGGAACCAACAGAACCCAGCAGAAACCGGCAGGAACCAGCAGGAACCGGCAGAAACCAGCAGGAACCAACAGAACCCAGCAGGAACCAGCAGGAACCAGCAGAAACCAGCAGGAACCGGCAGGAACCAACAGGAACCGGCAGAAACCAGCAGGAACCAACATAACCCAGCAGGAACCAGCAGGAACCAACAGAACCCAGCAGGAACCGGCAGGAACCAGCAGAAACCAGGAACGCTGGCAGAACCACACAAGCTCAATGTCAGAAGAGAGAATTCACTTGGTGGATTATTTTACACATTTAAAGGTTTCTGACCTCTCGTAATCGTCCAAGAGGAGAAACAAAGCAAGAACATAAACTTTTATTTTTCCATGTTGTGTTCACTCTGTGGTACCGATTCTTCAACAGCAGACGAACTTTAACCAGACGAAGCTTCTTCCAGCGCTGGTCCCGGGTCAGTCCGGAGGTGATGTCAAACTAAATTTAGCTCAGCGTTGATTAATGAGCTCCTCCTGAGGTCTTTCCCCTCTAAAAATACTGGTCCAGGTGGAGTTTGTGACGAGCCGTGACCCGCCGGAGGAAAGATGAGGCTCTGTGTGTCTTTGAAGACGAGCTCAGCTGTTCCCTCTTTGTGTGTTTAAAGGACTCGGAGGACTCGTGTGTTTGAAGGCTGGAGCTCCATTAAGAAAAATAACCATCTGACGGACATCTGGTCCAGCACGGTCCAGCAGCTCCTCCAGCATCAACGCAGGGAAAAACAATCCGTCGTTAAACACCTCCACCCTGCTGCTGCACAGCTGCTGCTGACGGAGGTCCTCTCCTCCATCACTGTCTCTCAATCAAACGTGACATGCACCAGGATGATTCCGCTGTTCTGAAGTCGTCATTAATCCAAAATGTCTGGATTTATAAATTACAGGCAAAATCCAAGGTTTTCTGTGAAAGCGATATTTGATATTTGATTTCTTTATTTATTAGATATTTTATAGTTCTTTATCTTTATCGTGCCTCCTGCTGCTGAAACGTGCTGTAACACTTCCCACTGGGCTCGTCTGTAACTAATTATACAGAATATATGAATGAAAATGTCTTGGCTTTCATGATGAAACACTGTGTCTGGCGGAGGAGGACGGTCCCGGGGATGAAGACGATGAGGACACTGATGTGAAAACCAGCGGCGTGGGCGGATTGAGACGAGCGGGTCAGAATTAAAGAGGTGGGACAGTTCATCATCAGAGTCTGGGAAGTGTCACCTCACACTCACTTACTGGCTTCGGTGACAGTGAAGACGCTGGCTACCTGTCCAAGTGCTCCACATCATGCTGTCAGGGAGGTGCGTGGGGGACGGCTGTCTGCAGGGCCTCAGACGAACCTGCGACGCTGCAGAGGACGTCCAGCGGCTGATCGTCTTTCATGAGCAGGGAGCTGACAGGAAGGATATCTGTTTCATTTGATATAGGTTTAGCCTAGCTTAGCACAAAGACTGGAAGCAGGGGGAAACTGCTAGCCTAGCTCCATCAACAGAGACCAAAATGCACCTTCAACTCTGTCTGAGTTATGTGTGTGTGTTTTTTGGTCCACCAACATCTCAACAACTATTGGATTTTCATTATATTTATAAAGGTATTCATGGTCCCCAGAGTCCCTGACGTTTTCCTCTAGCGCCACCAGCAGGCAAAGTTTGCACTTAATCCTGTGAAATCTTTCAACTTCTACTTGATTGATTAGCACAGAGTTATATACAGAGATTCATGGTCCCCAGATGATGTAACCTATATGTTGACATTTGTGGTTTTTTTCCTCAGGATGAAACGCAGTGGTTTGGTTTAGACATTCATGTTCCCCTCAGGATGAAACGCAGTGGTTTGGTGATCCTGTGACTTTTCATCTAGCGCCACCATCAGGCCAAACACCTGCAGCACTAATGACATCAGCCTCAGCTGCACTTGTGTTTGCTGCTAGTTACCACATGTTAGCATGCTAACATGCTAAACTAAGACGTTAGCATGTTGTGCAGTGAAAGAAGTTTCCCTGACGTCGTGGAGTGTAAAGCAGCCGGTGTTCAGCGAGAAGCTCGTCCAGCAGCGTCTGGTCGACCGTCAGCCGCCTGAAACAGTGACTGGAAGCAGGGCTGGAAGGAGCAGTCGAGCATGTACGCTTCAAGTGCTGTCATGAAATCTGAGCTCTTAATTTTAACAGTACAAAGCAATAAAGTGGACCATTAATACAGCCCCCCCCCTTCTTCTGCAGCCTGCGATGGTTTTTCCAGCGAGGAGCGCCGGCCAGCAGCACCTTTGAAGCTGCTCATCTGCGCGTGTCTCAGTCTGCACACTCTTTTCCCTGCAGCCGTCCAGCCGGCCGTCTCTAACGGCTCCGCGGAGACGTTCAGTGACTGAACCCAGATGAGGTGAGGGACTCCTCCAGGCCGCCCCGGGGCTCCAGCATTCATCACAAATGCTTTTATCAGCTGTGAAATGGGACTCGTCCGTCGAGCCAAATGACCTAATCTGTGTACCGTGCCGGTTCTGTCCTGCAGGAACACATCAGTGCCGAGCTGATGGAGGGGCTCTGTTTACAGGACGCCTGCTCTCAGCCGCCTCGCAGATGAAACACGCAGCGGGACATTTTATTGGTCCTGCTGGAGAAGTGCTCTTTTCCATTGGCTGCTGCTTTCACAGATCAGAGGCCAGTTTTACTGTCAGAGCTAACCCTCGCTCTCTGCCGCTGCACTCAGGTGTGTCGCCTGAGACCTGAGCTGTGACGGAGGTGAAAGGTCAGAGTTCAGCCACGACAGGTAGGTCGAAGGTAATTACCAGCAGTAACATTCAGGTTCCAGACTTCCATTAAATCCCATTCCTGCTCCTCAGAGGATGAACAGACTGTAACGACCTTCAGCGCCCCGTCAGGACGGTTTGAGCTCCACTGTGAGACTCTGGCAGCATCGTGTCCTTTATCTCTCACGTCCAAATGTCACTGTGCTGGTGGCAGCAGGACTGCAGGCTGTTATTCAGGCCGACATGGGTTCAGAAACCCTCTCACATGCAGCTGCAGCTCGTGGTCTCACAGAGAAGCTTTACTTCCACTAGTTTCAGGAGGGACAGAAACTAACTGCAGGTTTAAAGATTCGATTCAAGCTATATTATAATATTTTTTCTAAACACACATCTGCTGGATATCTTCATTTATGTCCTTGTAAACAAAATCTCTGATCTGAAGAGAAAAGGCCACCAGCTCCAGCTCAGTCAACAGATCTGCATCAGACTGGACCAATCAGCAGACTGAGTCATCAGGAGAGTGAAACCTGAGGTCAGGTGAGCCGACACGAGACGACTCACCTGTGAGGCTCCAGTCAAAGCAGCTGCTGCAGGATGTTCATGTTGCAACGTGACCTGCAGCTCCTCTAATATCTGACCAATAAGAGCCTTTTATTTCTCTTTTATTGATTACTGAAGATGTTTGTAGTCCAATCGTAACGATGGCATGAGCCTCGTTACAGAGAGCTCGCAGCAGCAGACGTGTGTTGAGCTTCTTACAATCAAAAAACTAATATGAAGTCAGACGTGATATAAAACAGAATCGCACAAGGAAATCATTTGGGTTTCACTGAGTGCTTGCGAACATGTTGAGTCTTGCAGAGTCTTGTGGTGGACTCGAGGTGCTGAAGGGTCTCGTTGGTACCCGGGTCTCTGCAGGATGTTGTGGAACCCGACCTCAGACCATCGTGTGTTTGTAGCTTTTACTTGATCTGCAGCATCTCATTTCCTGAGCAGCCTCTGAGAGGCGTTCACTGCCAGTCGGCCCGATGGAGGCCACAATGAAAAGAGGCCCTCCACCTCCTCCACACAAACACACCACTTGGATTTCATTGAGATTTGCAGCTCTGAAGGAGATCTGAGTGAATCCTGACGAGAGGAAGGAAGTGGGTCAAAGACGCTTGTGTACGAGTCGCTGAGGGAAGCAGCAGGAATCTTTTCTGACTCGCGCCTTAATTGAAAACACAGGAGTGGAAGGCTGCCCCCCCCCCCCTGACTGTACTAAAGTACAGACTCGAAGGATTTAAAAAGCGTCTGACTGGATGACATCATGCAGAGAGGTGAAGCCTCAGGTGGGCTGACAGGAGGCCTGCATCCTGTTAGGCTTCGTGGAGACACTTGATTGGAAACAATGGCCGTGTTGTGATCGAGGCGGAGGCTCAACCTCCTGAACGTGAAGCACAACGCTCCAAAATCTGATTCTTAAAACCCTGAAACACCAGAGAACGACAGCAGCAGCTCACTAACAGCTACAGTATATAGTTGTACTTCATCCCCAGATATCCCAGATATCCCGGCCCTCGGCACCGGGTTTCAACATAAAGCCCAAGTCTAGAGGTTTGGACCTGCAGTGTGTGCAGGGAGGTGGGGGGATGCATGAAACCAACAGTCACCGTTGAGCAGTTTAAAGTTTCACGTTACGTACGTGAGTTTCACCAAAACAAAATGATCTTTTCCTACCGAGGGTGGTGACGAAGCAGCGTCGTCTCGGCCGCCCTGCGACAGGTTTAACTGGTGGCCGTGAAGCTAAATGTCCAAACTGTGGAGTAACTTGTGGAGTCCGCAGCTCGGTGAAGTCCGTTCACACACGTCTCTTCACATTAACAGAAGAAGCAGCGGGTTGTAAATTATCCAGCAGGAGACAAAGACGACGTGAAGTGGCATTAAAGTCACTTCCCAGCATGCAGCAGGAGCCCAGCGGTGGTACCGGACCCACGTCCAACACCTCCTGGTGGCTGATGTTTGGTGGCTGACAGCAGTGACTTCCTGTGTTAATGAGTGGAAACTTTCAGCCCGGGGGGGTCTGGATCCACCGGGTGTAATGTGGCCCTGAGGCGGCATCTGCAGCCTTGATGAAGATGATGTGGTGTGAAAAGTTGTTTGCATGAGTCAACAACAGAGGGGCTGCTGGGAGAAGAAGGACTCCTGATGGCACTTCAGTGCTGGGTCACTTTATTAACGTTCATGGTGACTCATGTAGTTAATGTTCCACCTGAGGTCCAGTGTGTAAGAAACATCTGACTTTGATCTGTGACGTCCTGACAGGTTCTTCACAGGGTGCCTGTGTGATCAGTATAATCACGAGAGGTCCTGTGAATCAGCGGCGGTGCTGCAGGTGATCAGGTGGAGTCTTACGTGGCTGTTTGTTGACGGAGGCCCGCTGCAGGACTCAGTGCACCTGCGGCCGCTCTGCCTGCAGCCTGTTATTGGTCTTAAGACCCGTGGGAGGCGAGCGGGGGCCCGAGCCGGTCCCACCCAGCCTTTCCACCAGGGTGTGCTGATCCAGATGTCGGCGCATACCAGAGCTACAACAAAGAGGGCAGGATTTACCTCCAATCCCCCGAGCTGTTGACAATAGCTGCCAGTGCTACTGTGGGAATGTGCTGTGTTATGGTGAGAGCCTTCAGCCCATGAGGCCCCTCCAGGCTCTGGTTCTCTGGGTGGGATGACTGCAGGCCTGCAGCTGACGTGGGCCAGCGAGATGTCACCTGCAGGGCGTAAATATAAACCACAGAGGTTTCCACAGCCGATGCTGTTCGCTTCGTTAATGTGGCGGGGATAAACTGATCACCTGGTTGCTCTCAGCCAATCAGGAGACTCTGCAGAGATCCAGCATATCACATGACCCTGTGTGCACCAGACTTCAGGGGCTCTGTGCTAATGTTAGTATGCTAACACGCTAAGCTAAGATGGGGAACATTATAAATATACCTGCTAAACATTAGCATGTTAGCATTAAAGTTCCACTGTGTGTGTGTGTGTGTGTGTGTGTTCATGCAGGTGTGTGTGTTCATGCAGGTGTGTGTGTTAATGCAGGTGTACGTGGCTGGGTGCAGTGTGTGTGTGTGTGTGTTAACGCAGTTGTGTGTGTGTGTGTGTGTGTGTGTGTGTGTTAATGCAGGTGTGTGTGTGTTAATACAGGTGTGCGTGGCCGGGTGCAGTGTGTGTATTAATGCAGGTGTGTGTGTGTGTCTGTGTGTGTTTGTCTGTGTGTGTGTGTGTGCGTGTTAATACGTGTGTGTTGATGTATCAGGGTGGGGGTGCTGGGATACACTGACTGAGTGTCCTGGGATCTGCCCCCTGATCAGACAGCTTTAGGGCTGAGCTCCTCTAATGTGCTCCAGACATCAGAAGCGCCCCATCAGCACATCCAGCGCCTGGCTGCTGCCCAGCTCCGTCACTCTGCTCCTCCACCCACTTCCACAGGAGAAGCAGGTTACACCAACACACCTGTCACATGGCAGCATTAGTTCATCCTGAGCTGTGGAAAACAGCCCGACAGAAGAATCTTCCTCTGCAGATGCTGATAATGAAGAAACACGCGGCTGCAACACACTTTCATCATTTACACTCATCTGATCACAGTGGGGGGGGGCCTTTAACAATAGTGTAGTTTTAACTTGAAACACTTCTGAGTTGTTTTGTGTGGAGATCTTTAATAAATAATCAGTGAATCATCCTGTGACCCCTCAGGTTTATCTCTGCCCCCCCCCCCCCAGCTCTCTACAGCTAGCTGAGCGTTCGCGCTCTGACTGTCATCATCCGTCACGTGGAGGCGTCGCTGCCTCCAGTAATTCACCCGGCGGTTCCTTCCCCGTCAGGAGGACATGCTGTAAAACTCCGGCGTGTTTGCCCTGAGTAAATTATACATGTGCAGTGTTCCTGCTGTGGTTAACCAGCAATGTAAAATCATTTTCTACCCAAAACCGCCGCGTGTCTGTGCCTCCGCAGTCCGTCGCCCAGACTCTCCCTCACACTGTGAAAGTGCAGCTCGGTTATTCTACCACTCTGCGAGCGGCAGCGATGTTGGAGGCTCAGGAATGCTGTCAGCTGTCACGAGAGAGTGACTGGCAGTGCACGAGGCTTTAATACAGACGCTCCATTAGAAACGAGGAGTAGCGCAGTGGATCAGAGCTCTGCAGGTTTGTTTCAATGAGCCAGAAGAAGGAAAACTACAGCCATGTTCAAATACCTGGAACATACTCTGTAAAAACATCACTTGTTAAATGCTTTAACTATATTATATATCAAGAACAAGCAAAGAGAAAAGAATGGAGATGTTAATATTTAAGTCGGGGAAAGGCTTGAATATTTGTCCTCGTATTGTTTGTAGACGTGATGATAACGGCTTCAAGAGTCTGGACCTTTTTGATTTAGGTACCTTGAAAGTGCTTGAAAAGGACTCAACAGTCATTATTCAGTTTTATCCACGCAGGTCGAGGTTTACATGGTTCAGTTACACGCTGGTTTTTCAAGGTTGATTCTGATGTTGGCACGAGCTGAAATCTCTGAATAAACACATTTAAAGCACTTTTAGAGGAGAACATTCAGAATTTGATCGAACAGTTGAAAGAATGAAATAATGAAATAAAGAGATGTTGTTCGGTGGGTGGGGTGCTGGGGAATTAAAACTCATGACCTCAGCATTTCTAAAAGCCTCCTGGCTGCAGGAAGCAGCAGAAAGAGTTTAACTACCTGCTCGTGTGAATATATTGCATGTAAATTTAGACTCGTGTGGAAAAACCTTAAGTCTTTAATGATTGTGCAGCTCTTCGTAAACACATGAGCGCTGAAACAGAACCCCTCAGAGACGGTTTGTTTCTTACAGTTGATCGGATTTTCCAACTTGTTTGGCAGTGATGTTTTTGTGGCTCTCTGCTGTTTAAATCTGGGGAGGATCTGCAGGTCCAGAGGAACCAGCTGAGTGGATCCGCTCGGAGGTGATCCGGGCGTGGACCGCAGGGACGTCCGTAACCCATCACAGTGATGAACACTTGGACCGCTCACCTAAGAGCGGGTTTGTTTATTGGTTTTGGAGAACCACCCAGAGTCCTTGAAGCGGTTCCAGGTGCTTCGATCGGGTCGGACTGAGCTTCAGCAGAAACTGATGACACAGCTGAGACTCTGCTAACGCTTTAAGATGGAAGGATTTTAAAAGGAGGAGAGGTTTTCATGCTAAGACACATCCTAGTCTTCGCGCTGACCCACAGATTCACATCGTGGTCATAAATCAATCGTGCTGCGTGAGCAGAAGGGAAAGATACAGAAACTAAACAGAACTTCCTGCTTCTGTTCCAGAAGAAAGAAAAGCTTCATTCAAAATGCTGTTAGTTAATAACTAAACCTCCACATCGGCTGAATGTCGTGTGGCTCGCTTCTTATGTTTAGATGATTTATGAAATGATTTAATATCGTCGCTTATTCAGTAAAAGAACTCCATTTCCCATGAGCCCTAGATGTTTGTGAGCTAAATGGGCCAACGCATGCAGAGTACACCTGGTGATGTGTCCATTAGCTGGTGCGCTAACTTTAGCTTTGACGTAGCGTTAGCATGCTTCTATTAGCCCTTACCATTAGCGTTAGCTTGCTAGATGTAGACAAACCTAGCTAGCGAGTGAGGCCACGTTACACAGTACGCAGTTAGCTAGTTAGCCTTGTGTACAGCTAAAGATATGTCATGTCGGAGTTAACGTAATTACCTGGTGTTCATGTCAACATCCATGTCGTAATTATGATTTGCAAAGTTCAGATATTTTCCAACTTAACACTTTGATAACAGACATGGACGCCTCATGTCAGCCAAGTTTAAAGAACTTGAACCCAATTTTAATAAATCTAGTGCGTGCAATTATTAAATACTTGCACGCACGGCTGTTCTCTGCTTCCGTACCTTCCAGCTGCCGGACACTAAACGTCTCCCATATGAAAGAGAAGCGTCCTTTAACCGACTGAGGAGTAAATCACAGTAACGGCCTGAGATCTCGCTGGTCAGTAAAATGTTATCCACACCACTAAGAGTGACGGCCAAAGCTACAAAATAAGATCCAGGCTGTAAAAAGACTGAACTTCCCTTTAGTTCAGTATGTGGAAGGTTTGGACCTGAAACCAAACAGCATTCTTCCTTTTAGCTGTAAACTCTCTGCAGTATAACGTTTGGGGTTTTTCCCATTTTATGCATTTAAATGATTAATTATGAGCAGCACAAAAGGCCGAACTCCTCCAAGCCGGCGGTTTGAGTTCCTGCATCAATACCTCTTTGATTCAGACAGTGGCTCTTTATAGGAGAGCAACTAACAGAACTCACATCAGCAGATACTGTTCCTCAATAAAGGAAATGTTTGCCTTGGCCTTGGTGGAAAAGGCTGACTCCCTCTTCCTCCTCTGACAACCTCCCAGGGAATGTCCAGGTTTACATGACACAAGTAGGGATCTCGCTCCAATCCTGCTCTGAAAAAACCAGAGGGTGTTCAAACGAAGCCGGAGAGCTGCTTCATAAACCAGATGCAGAGAAATGTTCCTCTGTGGAAGGAAAAGGAGGCTTCAAAGAGCGATTTATACGGGGAGTATTATAAACTGTGGAGAAAATGACCACACGCAGCAGAGCGCTGACCCCAGACCTGCTGAACAAACAGTCAGCGCAGCAAGAAAGCAAAGAATTACTTAATTCTCCACTTAAAACATAAACCGTGAAATGGATTATTACACACAAAGAAGAGCTAAATTGCGGCGTATCAGGTCACATCAGCCCCAAAGTTCCCGTCTGATTACTTAGAGCTGCAGCCAGCTGCTCTATATATTTACTCTGTATACGGTTCTCTGTAATGGTTCCCATGCAGTTTGGACTCAAAGACGCACTTGTGGAGGAATCAGAAAGCCGGTGCCTCAAATTCCCCGAAAGTGTTGTTCAGCATCACTCTGCGGCCTTATCTGAGATCTGGCTGTTGAACTTCAGCGGTTGACGGTAATTTACCAGAGAGGGAAAACATTGGCTAAAGCTTTTCAACTATAATCCAATTTCATGTTCATGTGCAGCGCGGCCAAGACCGACTTTCCCTCTGAGGCTTTTCTATACGTCTGTCCCAGCGTCCTTCTAGTAATGTGCTGTTTGAAAAGTAAAAGATATGGAGCGTGTTGTGTTAAAGTCACAGAAGAAGTTGTTAACAGCTCGTTTGTTTAAGTGTTTAGAGTTCTTTATAATAAAACTACAGAGCACAGTGACAGGAAACAATAGTAGGAGCATTAGAAAGTGTTTAGAGCTTTAGACAGAAGATTGAACTGCTTCAGATTATCTGAAGAGTTGTTCTCTAACAGAAGAACAGAAGAGCCTGGTTAACCAACGACTCCTGAGCAGGAAGTTAACCGGTTTGTTCTGAAGATACCTTGTTCCTTCTGAAGTGAACTTGTTCCTCCTGAAGGTTTGTTATGAAGTGAACTTGTTCCTCCTGAAGGTTTGTTCTGAAGTGAACTTGTTCCTTCTGACCAGCGAGTCGGCCGGACTGCACGGTTGTGGGTTCAGACTGAACGGTGCGTTCGTGGCGGCTCGTGTTTATGTGATTTGGGCTGGTGGTAGAACATGGCATCTCCCAGCCAGCGAGCTCGTGACTGGCGGTGACCTTTGGCACGTGACCAGGGTGGATCTCACCTGTCAGGTCTCCCTGAGCTCCGCATCCTGACGTCCCACTGATCTCAGCTGGAGGAAACAAGAAATACAAACAATGAAACTGAACCTGAGAACCTCCTCACATGAACTACTTCTATATTTTCCCTGGCAGCAGCTTCTCCGTGGCTCACAAACACGCTGGCGAAGTGTTTAAACGGCATCGACGGCCAACAGAACGAAAGATTGTGCTGAGAGGCCGACGTGGCTTCTGTCCAGTGATTGGACGGCTGACCTCTGCGTGGATACGACAGCTGGGCAAGAAGGTGGCATTCAGAGTCATCCTGTAAAACACAGAGCTCTGGACTGACACAGTTTAGTTGATCACAGAAACATCAGCTGATCAGATCACATCAGAAACACATTCAAGGATCCAAATCAAAACCTGTGTGGAAATCAACATCAGTCAATGCTAACGGACTTGTCTCGTCTACACGTATTCAGATATTACCCCCCAAAATATCTGTCACGCAGCCTTCATTTGACAAAATAATACCAAAACAAACACACAAGCCGGGTCAGAAGGTTGATAAAGTTCCCATCAACAATACGTCAGATACCAGAGAGAAGTTAAACCTGTCGGAGGTCAGAACCTCCACCTTCAGTCCTAAAAACAAACAACATGGCTGACCGAGACGAACATGGCTGTATAATCAGAGCTGGACACCAGCAGAACCAGCAGAACCAGCAGAACTGTGAGCGTGCTCTGGGACTCAGCTCTTGGCTGTCTGAGCCGCTCTGTGAGGCTGCATGCATCAATGTATTTACTGTTCTCCTATGTCAGTTTGGAACAGCGAGGCCACCAGCGACTCGCCAATTTACTGACATCACCGGCTAAATAATACCACTTATGAGAATACAAGCCCCGCCCTGAAGCTGGAGCCGGCTTCCCTGAGCTTAATTTAGCTCTGAATCACTGCAGCCATTATGAAAAGCTCTCAAAAGTGTATTCATGCCTCGCGCCCCTCCAGCGTCTTACCTCCTTTTTCCACACGAGTCCTCACTTCGCTTCACCCTGCTGGGTCCACACGTCGTCACCGCCACAGAGGCCCGCGGAGGGCGGGAAGCCTCTGCATTGTGTTGTCATCAGGGGGGAAAGTAACCGAGTACATTTACTCCAGTACTGTCCTCAGGTACTAACGTCAGGTACTCCACCACTGACAGCTGAACAAACTTCACTCATACAGATGTTGAGTTATAAAGGAACGAACAGCTGAAACCATCAGTTAGACATTAAGTACATTTTCCTGATTAAACTCACAATGCAGGACTTTTACTTGTCAGTAAAGGATCGGAGAACTTCCTGCATTAAGTAGTTTTGTTGTTTTATATTTTACTTAAACGTGTTCTAATTTAATTGAAGGAGCATTCGTCAGTAATTCGTGCTGAAACTAGTATTTGTACCGTACTTATCTTTCAAATTTGGCAAAAAGCAAATCTATCAATGTGATATTTGATAATGAATTAACGTCCAGCAGGAAAAGCAAACTAAAGCATGAAAGCAGCGTCTGTGACGTCACAAATATGTGTAAGTTTGCACTTCTTTGATCTCAGATCACTTCTTCACGAGAGGAGCTCTGCTGTCTGAAACGAGCTGCAGGGTCGATCACACACGAAGGCGACGGTGACTCAGTCTGACTCTCGGCAACATGACGTCGCCCTCGGAGACGGACCACACAGGCTGACAGACACACTGAGCAGAGAAGAAGAATGTCAGACATCTTTCATCCTCTGATGGAATCTCGGCCAGTCAGAGGAAGAGGAAGTTAGAAAACACAACGCGAGGATCCCACAGGATGAACTGAGTGTTTACAGTGAGTCAGACTCATCAGGAGCTGGAGGAAGAAGGAACCTGTAACACATCACCTGTAACACTTCACCCGGAGCACATCTCCTGTAACACGTCACCTGTAACACTTCACCTGTAACACTTCACCTGTAACACTTCACCTGTAACAGGTCACCTGTAACACTTCACCTGTAACACTTCACCTGTAACACTTCACCTATAACACTTCACCTGTAACACTTCACCTGTAACACTTCACCTGTAACAGGTCACCTGTAACACTTCACCTGTAACACTTCACCTGTAACACTTCAC
>JAVQJL010074769.1:0-13944 GCA_036024295.1 Nannoperca obscura | reverse complement strand
CTAGATTTAATGCTCTTTTCGATTCTGCCATTGGCAGCGATGTACTTACCTATAGCACTTGTGATTCATCACATCATTACAATTTTGATGAGACATCTTGTTGTTTTCGATCATGGTTCTATGCACTTTATGTAAAGCTCTTATTTGGAAGTCGCTTTGGATAAAAGCGTCTGCTAAATACTTAAATGTAATGTAATGTAAACCGCCTTGAAACATCTTAATAATGTTTAAGATATATGAACATTTATTACAAAATATTATTATAGATGCATGAAACATTTTAATAAATCTAATGTACATTAACTACAACTGACTAAGAGTTATATTAATAATTTGGCAATAATCCAAGATGAGAACAAATACAAAATTACTGAATCAGGTTTTGTACAAAAATATGAATCATATTTACCCTCTCAAGAGGGATAATCAAAACATACACTGTAAAATCTAATTAGTTAACCATATCACTATATGTATTAGGTTTTCTAAAACCCCATCCATTTTGAATTGTGAAAAGTGGTGTGGCCAGCCTATTGTGTTTGAATAAAGTCACCTTCAAAACATGACAAGTTACAACATGAATAAAGAAACCCATTGGAGAATAAGTAAATTTCCAGCAAATTCAACCATGGCAGTGTGTTGGCACGGCTCTGCCGTTAGATACCGAAAAGTAGCAGAGACTCATCTACATATAAACACCCGTTGCTTTCACTAACGTGACTTTGGTTATTTTTCCTTCACCCATGCTGTGTGTTGAAGATAAAAATATGTAACGTTAGCTATAATGTTACATCCATCTGTTAACGTTAATTACGCAACTTGACTTTGGTGACAAGCAAGATAAGCTAACTTACTGTTGCTACAGCCTCTCGCCAACCTTCAACACAATTCTCCTGGGAATTGGTTTTTACAAACAATGTTGGAAAATGGGAAGCTAACACTATGGTCAAATATATCTCTTAATTGTTCAGCCAATGTGGCTGCAAATCGTCCTTTACAATATGTCTGATTTAGCGTTGCCTCTCCAGAAAACACCATTCATGCTGCGTTCACTTATCTCAGAAGTTTCGTAAATTTCCAACGTGCGACAGAACTGCGTTCGCTCGAAAACTAGCTACCACATTTCAACATGAAGACTTTCCACTTTCGTTTTGGAACAGTTAAAATAGATTTTTGGCAAATACTAGCAAAAGCTAGTACAAATAAATACTCGCAAAAGCTGGTATTTACAGCTCAAGCATGCCAGAACAAGTTCTGCCAGTAAAATATTGTGCAGTACCTGGCCTGTTAGCTAAGTCAGCTAGCGTTAGTTGGCTATTGTCTGCTAAAAGTTAGCTAGCTAACATTGAAAACAGCTGCAGTTCAAATTCACACAATTATTACTTGCTTGATAACTTACCTTATTTTTCTTCAGAAGTCAAAATGAGACTTTACAATGGTCTAACATCCAAGTGGTCTATTTCTTTCCTCAGCTTCCTAGCCAATCTACCCATTCCTGAGCAGCATAGATTAGCGCAAACTGAATGTTGGCTACTGCGCATGTACAGACACCAACATTTAATGCTACTTGAATGTTTTAAGTTAGCATCACTCAACACAATAAGTAAATTGATTTTTTTTTCATCCTACAATTATCTCTATAAAAACAAGTAAGATGTACAACTTTACTACATTTATGTAACTATTAGAATTTACAGTGTACATATTGTTAGTGAGGTTAATAAACAAGTAAACCTTCCCTTCTGTGGAATTGACCAACATTACAGCAGAAAAAAATTCAAACATCACCAGTTCATAAACATGTTGAACAGATGAGTAAGAGGAATGTGCATTGCAGGCTCTATGACTAAATGACACCATGCTAGCGCCATTGGCTCTAAGGACAGCATTGTCTATGTGACTATTATTACTATTGGTTTGATTGCCCTGAAAGTTTGTACCGACATTGATGGACGCTTAATGACTTATGCGATCCCCAGACTTTCATCCAGCGCCAAAATGAGGTCAACATTTTTGGTTTTTAGTAAAGTGTTGGATTGCCATGAACATGTATGTTCACCACAGGATGAAATGTATTAACTTTGGTGATCATCTGACTTTTCCTCTAGTGCCACCATCATATCAAAACTTTAATTTGTCCAATAAATTAGTTTTTTGACAAAATACCTGCAAATCTAATGTTATTCAGCCTCAGTTGTACTTTGTATTTAGTGCTATTTAGCACATGTTAGTATGCTAACACACTAAAGATAAGATACCATGTTCACTAAGATGGTGATCATGCTAAAACAGGTAAAACATCAGCATGTTTGCATCATCATTGCGTGTATGTTAGTAACCTGATGTTAGCATTTAGCTGTTAGCTAAGTACAGTCTCACAGAGCCTCTTAAGGCCAGTTCAGACCAAAGACAAAGACTACAATATGCTGGTCTGCAATGTTCTGAAACCTGTCAGTTTACACCAATGCGACTAGACGAGATGATGTGTTGTTTCCATAGCACAAACTCTTCACGTCTATATTAACTGCTGACTTTTCAGGCTCTTTTTGTAGCTGGATATTATTCGTAGCATCTTAATGCGCTGATTGGCTGTTGAAACAGTTGACGTGCGTTATGCTCTAAAACCAGCCACTGGCGATTTGACAAGCTGAGTCGCAGGAGACGCCATCATTCGGCTTGAGTAGAGCTGAGAAGGGCCTGATCACACTGCTGCAACTTTTCACAAATCTTTATTCTGAACTGGCCTTTAGTCTTGTTGACCGCTGACTCCAGCTCTCTCTGAAAGGCCTCCTCTCCCCAGCAGTCAAAAAGGGCTACATGTGTACACGTCTGTATAAAGTATAATGAGGAAAGAGGGTTTAGAGATCCCTGTGCTTTTGAGTGGCAGCTGGCCATGAACATCAGCCAAAACAAACCCATATGCAGGTCACACACTGGAAGGTCTTCTGTCAAGGATCTGTGATCACTTTTTCATCAAGCCAGTGTTTACATTGGTGCAACTCCAGCCTCTAATTGAGTAAATGGTACAATCGTTTTCACCTTACCTTTTCAGTCTTTCAGTAGGTCCCTGGTGTTGTTTCGCCTCATTTGAAATGCTGGATGTGAGCGTTACTAAATCTTTATCCCCTTTCCGTCTTATACAAAAAATATTCCACACCTGCAGTTTCACCTTAGGACTAAACCTCTCAAGTGATTTGCCTTGAAATCTATACAATAGCAGTTGCCAAGAAAAAGCTTCATAATTTATATGCAAATGATCACAAATCATGGCTGGTTTTGGCTCTTGATTTTCTTGCAAGTAGATTTAATTGACGATCATGTCACACAGACACTATGTTGAAATCAGCTTAAGAGCAAAATATCACTGAAATGGTGAAATTACTAAATTCCAAAGAAAGAGACTTTTTCATACTGCGCCACAGAGGAGTCCTTCTCAACATCACAGACGTCTTGTTCTGAGAAGAGAAAGTATCTCATCCCTTTATTTTCTACTGACAGATCTCTCTGTTGACTCACTTAAGAGGTCATCCAAAGCTTCATGTCCATAAATCTTAATCGATGGCCGTCTCTCAGAAGCTCAGTAATGTCAAGACGTTGAGCCCCTGTTAAAGCAAGATTAAAGAGAGAAACCAACCCCTCTCTCATTGTGTTTATTAACCAAACAAACCACATGGCTTAAGTCAGCCTTGCTCTGCTCTCAGATAAATGACAAAACAAAGGAATTCAGATTATTAATGATTCAACAACACTGCAAGCCCAGCAGATACTGGTCTTGTCCATGCTTTGAAAGACTTGTAAATATTTTGTTTGCCGAAGCAAAGACGGAATTGTCTTCCGGCGTCTTATCAACACTTTCTGTGGGAAAACAAACTCAAAGGGTTGGATTTGGTTCTCCCAAATGCTCCCCCTATTCCAGTGCCATCCCAGCTAAAGGAATGTAATTCTGTTTAATTAGGGACCCCGAGTGGGCTCATGGGAAGCCCCCCATTTTTAATTACTGGTCCCCATGGCTTCCTGGGCTGTCTCTAGCTGGTTGGGGGTCAATGCTAGAAGGCCCAAGTCATAGTGCCATGCTGCCAGAGGTTACCAGGGCCAACTGGTTCTCAGACAGGGTGCGTGTGTGTGTGTGTGCCAAGTCCAATATTCTCATTACATTGTCAAGACTTTTTAATGGATGGCATGCTAATGACCTCCAAAACATATTTTCAAAATATTTGTAAACCTAAATGGCTTTCAACATTTGAACAACCAAACATGAAGGTTGACTACTAAATCAGTGGAGGAGCTGAAAAGCTGCGTGAGCCTCTGCAAGATTAGTTAAATGAGCGACTCCACATGAATTTCCAAATATTTTCAAATGTATTTTTCTAATATGCTCCAGCTCTTCTTTGTTTATGCCACCGCCCAAGTAAACACCAGAAACTATTTGGCCATGTCACAGATTAGAAGTCATTCCTCAGATTCAAATTCTAACTTTGATGTAACTGAATAGAAAGGCTTTGGTTTAGTGCGGTTTGTAATCCAAGAGTTATATGTACATGAGTGGCTTATTTTACAAGAACAGATAAAACCACAAACACATATGGCAAGGAACTGCCCATTGTGCAAGAAAACCCACTGGGCTGGCTTGTCGCTGACACATAGACTCCACTGGTTACATATAATGATGTTGAAGTGGGAAAATAAAAGCAAACTGACCATTTCACAACATTAAGTTCAATCAGAAGCGTGCTCAACCTGTTTACAGGTTAGAAAGCAGGCTTGAGAGCAGAAAGACACAGGTTAGGGCCCCTGGACATTTGAATTAATATGTCTTTCCTACCTTTGAGCAAGGCTCATAAACACAATTCTCTCTAAATGTTTTGCTCCAGGGATATCCATAGAACATTGTGGTTGAATTAAAGAGAGCCTAGACATGACTGTATCCTTTAAAGGTTTAATCAGTAAGGTTTTCATTATATCAAACCAAATCTTATACTATTTACAGTTGGCAGTTGAAAATCTACAACACTGATTAATGTGCATTAAAAAGAAATCAAAGAAAGAAATTGAATTGGCACGTTTTCTTCTCCCAGTAACTCCAGGTAACTGTGGGGCCTGTATTATTAAAACCCACATGCTGTTCACATCAGTAACCACAGGTGTTACCAAATGAACCAGTGTCAGAAATCCCCATCAAGAGATCACATGATAACACCTGAGGCAGGGAGGCAGCCCTGTCAGGTACCATCACTTCACCTTCAATTTATAGAACCTGAATTTTTATAATAGATGACATTTGAAGTTTTTGGGGAGATTGTTTTTTTTAAAGATAATTAAACTTTTTGTAAAAGAACATCAGACAAATGATTCAATGTAGAGCAATTTATATAGATGTTAAAACTTGTCTGGAAGGGATCTTTAAACATGCAGCAAAACAAGCTGAAGACAAAACATTTGAGATCACCTTAAAAAGATCATATATGAGCAAACATTGCTTACTTACATATCCAGCAGATAGGGAGCAACATAACCATTTATTTGGAGTCATATTTCTGGTCACTGGACGAATATACATCCAGTATTCACTCTCCTTTCAGTTCTCCACAAACTCCAGAGGGACATTTCTGGCTTTTTAGCTGCTAAATGCACCACTGTGTTAAGCAGTTAGTCACTAGCTTTGCCTGTCTGCTGTTTAGTGCTGGATAGATTGTGTACAGTGGATGTGTTAGAAAAGTTTCTTCTGCTGGAAACAGGGTAGATGAGAGCGGTGAAAAAAGCAATCAAGTTGCAGGCTGTAAAACCAAAAGCATGAGCCGAAAGACCCTGAAACAGTCGCTGGAGTTGAGGGGAAACAAAGTCTAGTGAACGTTCACTGTGGTTCGTCACTACAAGGGGTCTCTTTCACATTACATGTAGTCATTTGATGTATTGTTAATACAAATATTGACAATCCATACCAGCCTAACTAACGGTCAAACTTCTGTAATGTACCCTTTAAATTTGTGTGATTTGTTCATCCTTTCAGACACATGGTTTGGTGCGTTTGAGGCCAATTATGTACAACTTAGCCTGAGTGACACCCATAGCAGTAGGTTGGTGGGAACAGATGATCAGAGGTCAAAGGGTCTTAGTGTTCAAACATATTGACGATGCAGCTATTTGACCTGACAATCCACCCATCAATCACCTTCTCACCAGCAAACATGCACTATGTCAAAGATATTTAATGACATGGTGACACGTAATGAACCTTGTTAAAATAAAGATCACATATACACACAATAGAAACTTGATTGATTACAATGTAATGAGGTACGAATAGTTAAAACGTGTGGAATAAAACTTAGAGGAGCCTATTTCAACTCTTACATTAAGGTTACACATTATATTTGAGTTATTCCTGAAAAGGTTTATTTGTATCCTTCACGAGTGTATACTGTGTTTACTGGTGAATAGAATTAGAGCTGAAATAAGTCTGTGTCGCAAACAAAAACGCTATCTTCCCACAGGCAGACAGGAAAAACAAAAGAGGTAAAAGAGAAATGAGCAAAAGGATAAAGGTGAAAAGCTGACTACATCCTATGTTTCTGTAGAATTTCCTCCCCAGACATATTCTCACACACAAACACACACACACACACACACACAGGACAACCTGTTCTAAAAGAACCATTGACCTTCTGCTTGAAAGCCTCCAATAACAAAACAAGACATTAATAAGCTGAAAAATGATACTTTGCAAGCGGAAATAACCTCGGTGCATGGAATAGCCCCAGAATGGCTGTTTAGAGCACAATTGCCATAATAGTGTAAAGGAGGGGATGTGCTTCTGTATTGTGTCGGCCAACAATAGCTGACTGTAAACCTACAGTCACACCACCCTATGGATTTAGCAGCTCTTCATAGGGCAAACTATTGTCCTGGTCCCGCAAAGCAGTGCTTTGTAGCTGAGGGCCAATGTGTGTCAGATAACAGGTGGTGAAGATCAGTGGAGATACAGAGATATGAGAAACAGAAAGACAGTGATAGAGAACGACAGAAAGATTGAGTGAAGAGGAGAAAGTTTTTTTTTGTCTTTCTTATTTTAAAATGTATTTTGATTGCTCTTCAACTTGGGCGGAGCAGGATTTAATATGTTCCACTGGCTCACAAAAGGGCTGTCACAGTGGTATGATACCACCAGACACTGAGCTGCAATGAAGCATTCAAGAGCTCTGGAAACAATCCCACAATACCCAGAAACAACAGCACACATATGGGCTCAGCACACAATCACAACAACCTCTCTCTTCCTCCGCTTCATCTCCCTCTAAATAAATTGGGTAACCTTACTACGTATAAAGAATTTCGTTTGAATGCCAACTTTAATTTTAAATTCACTATCCTCTTCTAAATTAACGCTGCATTAATATTTCTAGTCAGTTTTAACTGTATTTTGGTATTAAGCCCACAAATAAGCTGTCATCAGCCTTGTTTCCAGACACAGCTGGCTCTAATAAACACATTGTACAAGTCCTGGCTAGCACCAAACGTCAAACAGATAAAGTTAGCGACTAGCTGATGAAGAGAGTGGGAAATTTAGTTGCTAAAAAGCCAGATATTTTTCTTAGGAGTTGGTACGATGAAAAACAGAGCTAAAAGGAGAAATACTGGACTTACACTCATCTGTTTCACATTGTTGTAAGTAAAAATGTGTCTAGCTCAATGTAACTGTCCTCAACCAACCAGGTAATGTCTTAATAATTTGTTACTTGCAAAAGTGATCTCACACACTAGTTGCACGATTTGTGCATAGGTTGCACACTAAACTCATGTTTATGTCACGTTGACTACATTGGTTCAAAAAGGCTTTTTCTGTCAAATAACTTGCAGATTTCATCTTTGAGAATAAAGTCGGCACACAAGCAACATGGAGCCAGTATCAACCTCTAAGGACCTTGCACCAAACCACCTGGCTCAAAACACATCTCTCACCCAGGGACCGGAGAAAGCCTGGTCTGGTCCAGCGTGGTCTGGTCTGGCCTGGACTGGAAAGAAGTAGGTGCAGGTAACATGCCTTGTCTTCTGGACAATGATGTGCAAAACATCCCGTTCAAACCACACCATATCATTCAGCCCTGAGTGGTTGATCAGCATCCAATAGGGTACATCCAGCAGGATGCCCTGGAGGAAATGAGGTCATCGGAACACATCGTGTTGAGTAAATGAAGTAAACCATGCAGATCCAACTCTTTCGCCTCTGCATTTGACCTGTTGGTTCTTTCAACTGGAACTCACTTTTTACTGTTAAAGATGACTTCATTTATATACCTCCTGGTTGTCTTTGAACTCCTACGCCGCCACGGACGCACCTCACCAGAGGTCTCATGCTCAAACAAAGCTCCTACACATATGTCCATTTTAAGACACTCTAAGGTCTGGTGAGCACGCTCCCATCATCCTCAGTCCTGTCCAGCTTCCAAACAACAATCTCAGCATAGAAGCATGGCTGGGAGAAAAGAAGACCAAGTAAGGTTTATATGCTCTTTGTTTTTTTATTGCTCAGTAAACAGCAGAGAGTATCAGGGAGGATGATTGAGAAAGGGAAAAATAAAAAACAAATCTCGTGAACCAAAGTCCAACATTTTACATCACATAAAAACTGTTTGCACCTCAGCCTGTTCCTGATCCTCCAGAACACCCCAAAGTGAGGGAATTTGGAGGAAGGGTAAAAAGAACTTGTGTCTCTGTGCCAAGCATTACATCTTGCCTTAGTCACCAACCCCTGAGTCTTCAGTCTTGGCTACACTTGGCCACATGGCCCAAAGGAGGACAGCCACTTAAACAGATGATTTTTGTTTTCACCACAACCGCAGAAACTGGAGGGGGAAAAAAATAACTTTCAAATGGCATGAGGATGTCAGCTTTCAGATCAAAAACTGCTGAAAGAACACACATACACAAGGATTTCCTGTTTCATCATTTATTTGTGTTTGTTTTCCAAGTCAGCATCAACAGTATTATTTCACTATCATTGGACTTTGATGTGTTTGCCAGTTCTTTTCAATATGCATTATGATCTGGCGATGAGTAAGGCGGAATTACAATGGAAATGAAAACATTTTGGAGACAGAAATGTTTTTTCCTTAATTAGAGCTGGCAGTGAAAGTGGTTGGTACTGTCCCACTGAAAGGAAAATATTCTACACAAATGTCCCCCATTTAAGGGCAAGGGTCACAAAAAAAGACTATTTTTGAGCGCTGTTGATATTTGCATTCCATTATATTGCACTTATTTAAGGCTACATTGGGAATGTTACTTACATGATCAGCAGACATAAAACAACATGGGCTATAGTCCAATAATTACTTGACTTTTAGCTATGGTCTGGTCCAATAAAATGAACTGGGTTCTTTTGGCTTACAATATTGAAATTTGCATGTTTGCTTTCTCACTTATTTGAGTCGGTCAAGTATCATACACTAATTGTGTGAGTAGTGGGAAAAGTGTAGTCGAGTGGAACCACTAAAACAATAAAATGAAATTGGCTAAAAACTGTAAAAAGCAGTTCTTCTCAGTGGGACTGGCAGTACTAGAAATCCATTCACATTACAGTGACTAATTTCATTTAAAACTATCAATTTTAAACATTATACACAATCGATGAAAATGTCTAAAAATGACTGATGTAGATATAATGCAGATGTACTGTATAGAACTCACAGAAAAAGGAGGGTGGTTGAGAAAGTATAGCAGGCTGTTCATCACATATGTTTTGCAGAGTCCCTCATTGGCTCTGTAGAAGTAACAAAGCAAAATTGTTCTTGACATAGATAGGGCCCACTTTGGAGTACGTTCAAAACATGCTACATCTAACAAATATGTTTGCTGGCAGTGTGTGAGTGAGTGAGTGGTATGGGAACAATTGCTCTGAAAAAAGCTCTGCAATATGCATACTATCATGTAAGGCAAGCTACACTGAGATAACGGCTTTAACTCCAGCATGTAAGGTTTTAGTTTCTTGGACAAACCAAAGTAATATGATAATAGCAGAGCTATAGCTGTTAAAATACTATAGCTTCAGGCAAGGATAACTGTTTAGACACAGTGTGACTGCTTCAAGTAAAACATATATAGAGTTTCTTTAAAGGGCTCTGTGTCTGTAGGAAGTGCATGAAAGAGTATACTTTAGCTCCTTTCTATGCACAAGCACAAAGAAAAGCCATCACTTCGACACAATATGTCATGAAACGGAAGGTCCCACCCATGCCTTACCTGAGTCCCATTGAAAGAAAGTGTGCAGAACAGGATGGCATTACTATTAAAGAGGAAACAAGGCTTAACCAGTGCCAACAACCTGCTATTAAAAATGTGAATGCCTTTATTGTGCTGGTGGTCTATGGCAGAATCTTAAAATAACAGGGTTTACATGGTTCTCGCTCCCCTAGGCAGTGAGTCCTAGCCGCATTTGTCTTTAAAACATTTTCACTTTCCGTGTAATCGACGCCTTCATTCACATGCTCCTTCACAGAACCCCCCCCCCCCCCAAAAAAGATATAAAAAAAGAGGGTTGCACTCTCTTACTCCTCAATTAGTATTCTGAGAGGCAGACAAAGGCCGCAGCAGAATTAATAGCCTATGACACTTTCAACTTCCTTTCCAGAATCCAGTTTGATTGGTGGGAAGGTTTTGTGTGGGTGATGATAAGAATGCCGGAAGGCAGGCTGACATTGCAAGTCCCTAGACAACTGATTTCATTAGTTATGCCTGGCAAGATAGGTCTTAACCTGAGTTCTCGTCTCTTAAAGTCCCCTTTCTTTCTCTCCCTGGGACAGAAGAGTACAAATTCCAACGCATTTATCACCTAAAAGTAAAAGCCAAGAAAAGAATTTGGGGAAAGAGGGCCAAGCTTGATGAATCAAGCTGTTTTTTGTTCGCTATGCATCAGGTTAGTTATTTCTCCAAGCTTTCTGAACTATGAATATGATCTTTTCCCTGCGGAAGTTGTATAGGACTTACAGTATTTCATCACAGTCTGGTCTGCGGAATGATGGAGGCTGATCAGTAGTGATGTATGAGAAAGATACGCAGGCTAGATGACTTGTTTTACTCCCATCTACTGATAAATAACATCTGCAGAGAAAAGCATTTTCTGCTTTCTGAAGAACGTTTGTGGGAAATAGTTTGACTGTGGATGAATTACAACTTACATCAGTGAGTATTTTGTTGGCTGATTCCACGTTTTACACACAATACATTTAAATGTAACTACTTTTCGACCAACAAATCCAACTATGCAGGTGTTACCAATGAATATAACACCACTTTTGAATGTCATGATTATTTTTGGACAATATTTGTCAAATAGTAATGCTGCTGGTGTAATCTTACAAAATCTGAACTAAACTGGAGTTTTTTTCCTTTTGAAAGTTTACTTATAACTGTGACTGCTGCGTGACTTTTCACTGACCCTGGGAGGACCAAAAACAGATCTTTTTTCATATAGCATTAAGTTGGTAATTATGTTTAGTAAAAATGTATCTTAAAATATATCTTATTTAATCAATAAACTACAAAGAGGCCAAGACCCTCCAAAGAGTTTTAAGAAAACAATTTAAATTTGAAAAATCTTGTAGATAAAATCAAGATAAAAAAAAACGTTTTGTCTACTGAGGTGGCTTACCTGCTTGCAGGCATTTCCACCTCCCAGTGTGCTTCACTGTTGGTAAACCTTACTCCACTCAACCTGTTATTCTTCCCATCTCTGTACTGCTGCCACAGCAGACAGACACCCTTTTCCCTAATTCAGATGACCTCGCCAAGTTTGTTTCCCCTCCCCTCCTCTCCTCCAGACTTCTCACACCCTTCTCTCTCCTCTCTGCCAGTCAGCCATTTATAAACAGTCCTCCTGCTTAGCCTAAGAAACGCAGCCCAAGACAAATCACGCCACATATAAACAGGAAAGTCAGTGAATGGACCCAACCTCCCTCCGTTTTACATGCCAGCCAGCATGCTGTCTGTCAGTCAAGAGCTGCTGGCCCATAAAGAGCCCTCCGTATGCGTGTGATGTTTATAGTGTTATATTCCTGTGTTTCATCCTCACATGCTTTTTTTTCTAGAGAATTTTCTCTCACTGCATTTGCAAGGCGAGGAGCGTGTGAGAATGACTGTGGGAGAGCGTAATAGCTCTTGACAGAGGAATATCTGTCACAAGGGAATACTAGCTCTGTGGTCAGATTTACAGTGAGAGGAAAGTTCTCTGTCTTAGATGGAAGGGTTTGCATGGGAGTTTGGAGTTTCCACTGAAGATGCTGACTTTGAGGGTACACATGCAGCACAGTTTGATTCATCCATTAATTCCAGGCATTATTTTCACTGCCAAACACTGTGGCCAAACAAAGATTCATCATTTTGATCAGAATTTCCACACTTCTACTGAAGATGCAGCAAACATGGATCGAATGATTTTAGATGCCGAATTTCCAATCATTCTCACAGCGTAATGGTTTTTCAAGGGAATGTGTGGCTGCACTTATATGAGGGGCGGATTCCCTTAATGGTGCACATAAATCTGAGGTAATGTTCACCATGAAGGGTGTGTGCAGACAAATCTTCATCATATCCACAAAAGTATAATCTGCAGCCTGTTTGCTTATTTTTAATTTTCATGTGATTAGTCATATTTCTGTGGTGGCGAGGAAATGGATTATTATTATTTGGGCCAAATATTTAATGTTCCCATTATTTGAGCAAGCACATAAACAAATGCGTCATCAGCAATTCATTGCGCATACAATAACACAGAGGCTGTTTCCCACAGAAGGGCCAGGCCTGGCAGCGGGGCTCCGAGCTGCCTCGGAGCTGCTGGGATGAAGCCAGCTCCGGGTTCATACCACCACATCACAAACACACACGCAGACCGCCACTGCAATCATTCTCTGCACTACAATACACATGAACACAGCAATACATCTGTGGTCACTGAAGGCACACGTACCGGCACTGCTTTGCATCATGGGCAAAGGCTGTTGATACCATCAGTATTTGTTCTTTGGTAGCTTAACAATACATCTGTTTTTCACTTATAAATGAGTGTGCTGTACAGGTTTTTAAACACTGTTAAAATATTTTTTTTTCTGACTAGATGCAAACACCCGCTGTTAACCACACACTAAAAGAAGTGAACATTAGTACAACAAATTGACCACATTTTCACAATTACTAGAACAGAACTTTCAAATGTACCTTTTATATTACTAAAACTAGAAAACTAGACTAGAAAACTAAACCAAACTGATTTAAGTGTAATGTTTTGAGATTGTTGGGCCATTAAATACTGCTAACAACCAGTTGAACTCACCAATGATGAATCTCATCTCATCAACTATCAACCACACCGCCTGTACTGTAAAACCCATTACATTTTCACAATAGCATCTAAAAGAATGTGCAGTAAAAAGCTAATTTAGTGTCCAAAAAAGTGATTAGAAAAACTGGAAGACCTGTAAGATGTAATGCTCCACCTGTTGCTGAGATTACTGTTTCAGATGCTTGTGTTGACTCCGTTCTGTGGTGTATTTTGAGGCTGTACTTCGTGGCAGTGTTGTACTAGATGCATTAAATGGACATTTAATGGAGTTTAAAATATCTGATCCGCCTCATATGTATTTGTAGAAGAGACTGTTATGACCTATAAAAAAGTAAAAGTTTAAATTGTGTGATAACAATAGTAATATTGTGTTATAGCCATGCTAGCATGGTGTGGCTGTGCATGGCAACATTGGTCAGTGGGTCCATCCAACATTTGGGTCCAGACTGAAATAGCTCAAAAACTAGGGGATGGACTGCCACTTTAAACATACATTCATGGTCCTATGATGATTAATCCTCAGTCCTAATTAGTAACTAAACTAAGATGGTGACCATGACAAACATTATAAAATAAACCTACATCCAGACCATCCTCCAGCCTTACACCCCCAC
>JAVQJL010074766.1:0-19664 GCA_036024295.1 Nannoperca obscura | reverse complement strand
ACACACACACACACACACACACACACACACACACACACACACACACACACAAACAAACACACACACACAGTGTGTGTGTGTATAAAAGGACAGAAGACACTGGAATGTAACAACCATGTTGATGATGTCAAAGTATAAAGTCCATGTGAATGTTATTATTCAGTGCCGTGGGGAGTAAACAGGAAGTGGAATGTGATTACATTACATTTTTCTCTGGGTTCTATGTGGATTTCTAATAGAGGTCAGAGAACATGTGTGTGACTGTGAAGACCTGTCTCTGAGCTATCTCCTCCATCACCTCCATCTCCTCCATCACCTCCATGATCTGTGAGTCGCTGCTGCAGCTCCACCTGCCGTCCAATCAGCAGTCAAACTACAGTAACTACCTTCGAACTGCCTGCACCACCTGTGGATTTGCCTCCAGCGCAGTCTGGAAGCTTGATGACGGAGATTACAGTATGACGGATGATGTGTGTGGTGGAGACGAGTGAAGCGTTGCTGCTCGTCGCTTTAGAACGGATGTTTATTCCTGCGGTTTCTTTATCTTTTTCTCTCTCTCCACTCGATGCTGCAGCCTCTCTCCACCTGCAGGCCTGAAGGTAAAAGCCTTGGAGCCCTCCGATTACCTATCTGACACATATATTTTTCCTCTCTTCTTCTGTGTTGTCTCCTCTGTTCCTCTTCTCCTCCACCCCCCCCGCCTTCATTTTCTCCCCAGTCTCCCAATTTACTTCACCGCAGATCACTCGGTGCTTTCCTGCTCTCTCTGTCTCTGTCTTTTATCTTCCTCTTCCTTCACAGATCCAACTCCTCCTTAATATAAGATAAATTACCATTACTTTAGAAACCCCATTACCAGTCACATGTTCATCCTCCGGCTTCCTGCAGCTGCAGTTTAGTGAAAGGGAAATTATTTGAAATGTTTAATAATGCGATTGTAATGTGATTACTTTGATGGTTTTATTGTAGCTGTGTTGTATTGACTTCTTCACTAGAATTATAGTGTTGTAGTGCTTTATTATAAGGATATGAAGAGTCATTAGTTGAAAAGAATTAAACAGTTTTCATTATATTTACCTCAGTATTCAAACGATATAATCCTCTTCTTTGTTCCTATTGAGTTTAATTTTGACAAAATTCACTTTTCAATAAAAACTACAGCACCAGCGAGACTTGTGTAGCTCACAAGTTTTTTCTATATTATATATTTATACAAATCATTTGCTAATGTCCTGCACCTTTTATATCTGTTTCATGAGGTCAATTATTAATTTTTAATACTAATAATGCTCAATCCCTTGGTTCTCTGTGACATCTGGTCACATCTGACCAGAATCTGATGATGCAGCATGACGTCACTACAACTGTCCAATCACCAGTTACCCGCAGTCCACGTGGCCTCATGTTGACGCCTCTTGGTTTTATTATAAAAAGTCAACGTGAACGTGAACCGAACTACAGCCTCAGACGAGTCCAAACGAGTCCTTTAGGAAAGACTTGCGTGTTGTTGTGTCTGCATACACAAAGTGATACGCTGTCCTGGTGGACTGTGCCGGTGCAGGTGCTGGTCTTTGCCTCTTCACCGTGCACCGACAGGGCTGTTAGGCAGCTCAGATGTTGGGAACTTATCGGCAGTTCAGGTGGACAAGTGTATCCCTGTGGACAGGACATAAGTCTATCAGGTGGGTTTACCCCAATCCGTATGCCGAGCAGAGGGGCTTAGTCTTTCCAATGACTGCCAAAGATCAAACCCCAGAGCTCACAGCGTCAGGCCGGACACTCGTACCTGGACCACTGATAATACAAATATCCGCCTCTGGGATGTGGGGACAGCAGAGCCTTCCTAATCTCTGCCTCTGGCTGGGTTTACAGCTCCACACCAAACCTTCAATCACCGGCAACTTAGGCATTAGAAGCATACACATACTTAATCAAAATGTAATTCAAAATCACTCTAATGCCGAAGAAGTTCATTGCATCAAGAAAAGTGTTAAAGCCTGAGCTGATACAGCTTTTTCCTTACAGATTTTTACAAGTTGACTTTTCTCAATATTGAGTTCACTTTTTTCAAAACTCTTCACAGTGTCAGGCACATCAGCAGTGGACGTGGAGCAAAATGTGGTAAACCACTAATAATAGTGTGAACGTGTAAAACGAGCGTAAATGCAAAGAGGTTTGGTGGTTGAGTTGGAGTGAGAGACATTGAATTCATGATGTGGAAGAAAAGAAACTGTAGGAAAAAACATATTGCAGCTTTACACTAATCTCTGTAACATATATTGTAAGAGAGCAAGAACAAACTAAAAATATCTATAAATCCTTGTAAATATGTATATATATATATATATATATATCACCACTATTAACTCCTATCTTTTTACAACTGCATTTTACTTAGTTAATTATTAATATGATGCTGTTACAGTTTACTTATTTTTTTTCGGTCAACTTTGCTCGACCAATGAGTGACAAGGTTTTCTTGTTGGAAGTTAAATGTTGTTGTTCTGGTACAAGAACTAATCCTGGAGATGTGTGTCCAGTGTTTGGTTGTGTTTTGTGAGGTTAAATGCTGTGTTGTGTTGACCTGTAATAGAAAAAGTGAACTCAGTATAAAGAACTGTGTGAAAGTGAGTAAACTGTCATAAAATGTCATTAATATGTAACGACCGACGAACAGTATTTGTGGTTTCCTCCTAATAAACGAGGACATCCTGAAAAAGACGTGTGAGGACACAAACACGTAATAATTATTTATCCCTGCAGTGCCTGATGGCGTTTCGCTGAAGCGTAATAACGCCCCTCAGCAGATTGCATTTCACATTTCACAGAGGCCTAAATGCAGAGCCTCATTTCATTTAGCAATAGTTTTCATAAAATTGTGATAAGACGTAAAGGTCATGCAATCATGGTAGGAACCTTTAAACCTTTGTAACAAGTTTCCTACATCCCATACCGTTCCTCCAGTTTCAGCCTTCGGCGTTTGGTGAGCTAATTGTGTTAGCTCCTGGGAGCTTTAATAACCTCTCACACTGGCACCGAGTCTCCCAGGAGTGTGGCCACGTATGCAGACACAACTTAACACCTGGGGATTGCAGCTGTTGTCCTTTATTAAATCTCCACGCTGTTATTGCTTCATCAGGACCAAGTAGCTGCTGAGAACAAACAACGCCCGTGGTGCTTACACACAGATAATAAGAAACATGTCTGTTAATGCAATATTTTACCAACGATATGCACATTCAATTTCATCTGGATCCACTGCAAAATGTGCCTCATTGCGTTTCGTATCACAAATTCCTCTGTCTGCACAAATGAGAATGAGATTATTTTCTAGCGGCAGATCAGGCTCGTCTGGAAGCCTTCAGGCTGATAAAATGGGACACAACATTTATATTCAGCCAATAGGAATGATGAAGTAATGCTCCACTTGACATGGATTTTTGTTTTATTGTGATTTGTTGGCGATTTGTAATTGCAGCGTAACATAATGTGTGCTTTATTCTTCAGGGAAATACAGATGTCTGAGTTTGTCTGAGCTTGTGTGATAATGACAGTTATGGAGTAAAAGCTGACTCAATGAACACAACTCATTCAAAAAGATGCAAATGCAGTGATCACAACTTCAAAAGCATCCACTGAAGTCGTAATGATTTCTTTTTTCTCACAACCACCACGTGGAAACTAAATTCAAGTGTTCTGCTCACAATATCTTCCCAAACCAAGAGAAATGGGTTTCTGTTGTGTTTACAGTGGGTTTGTTACAGAATGTGGCAGCAAAGAGGGCAGAATAGTACAGTTTGTGTGACGTAGATGAAAATCTGTGACCTGATTTAAATGGCAGGACAGATGTGGAGCAGTAAACAGACTAATGTTATATATATATATATTGTTTTTTTGTTTTGTTCATCACTACAAAAATAGGTTTTTCTTTTTGCTGCCTTCATTGAGGAGTTTCTTCTTTTATTTAGAACACAAGACCTTTGAGAGATTTTTCTGTTTTGCAAACTGAAACAGAGTTTGTGTCACCTCTTCTCAAAACTGCATTTTGTAATAAAACAAGAGAATAGAAACTGTAAAAAAGTCATTGTAAATAATTTAGTCTATAAAATGTCAAGAAATAGTGAAACTGCAAGTGACGTCTTCAAAATGCTTGTTTTGACAGCCGTTTGTCCAAAAGATATTTCATTGATATGTTATATAGTTCATATTTCACAAATAGGATTCTTTAACATTTGACAAGCTAGAAAAAGCAATTACTTTCTGTTTCACAATCAATTATCAAAATAGTTTCAGATTCATTAGATTTTAATCGAATAATCAATAAATGGAGTAATCATTGCAGCTTTACTGTAAAAAATTTATTCTTTCTCCATCATACAATCATTCATCCATCTCTAAGTCTTTCACCCTTTCATCAGTTGCTTCTTACCTTTTCTGCCGACTGCGCTGTGCCGAAGAAGATGGGTATAAAAGCCAGCCAAACGATGCAGGTGGTGTACATGGTGAATCCGATTGGTTTGGCCTCATTGAAATTTTCCGGCACCCCGCGCGTCTTTATGGCGTAAACAGTACACGTCACCATCAATAAGATACTGTAACCCAATGAGCAGATAATCTGAAGATCTGTGATGTCACATTTCAACACCCCTCGTGCTAGATCCGGGTTGAAGGTCTTCTGCTCGTCATAGTCTATGATAGTGTTAGGTGGGTCCACCAGGAACCAGATAAACACCCCCAACAGCTGCACTGAGATGAGGCTGGAGGTGATTGCCAGCTGTGAGGTGGGGCTGATCAGCCTGGGGGCCGTCACCGACTTCTTGCCCTGCTCAAAGATCCGGTAGATGCGGTTGGTTTTGGTGAGGAGGGCAGCGTAGCTGATGCACATACCCAGACCCAGGAAAATCCTTCTGAACGAGCACACGCCAACATCTGGCTTAGCGATCATTAGGAATGTGATGATATAACATAAGAATATCCCAGTCAGGAGAACGTAGCTCAGCTCCCGGCCAGACGCTCGGACAATCGGCGTGTCGTTGTAACGGATGAACGTGGCCATGACAAAGATCGTAGCGATGATCCCAAGCATTGCCAGGAAAACTGGAATCACCGCCCAGGGCGAGTGCCATTCCAGTTTTGTGATGGGAATAGGCTGGCAGGACGTGCGGTTGGCATTGGGCCTCATGTTGTAGGAGCAGAGCTTGCAGGTGAACTCGTCGTACTGGTACTGGTAGCCGTCGCAGGGCTCGCAGTGCCAGCAGCACGGCATGCCTTTCACCACCTTTTTCCTCTCACCGGTTTTACAGGGAAGGCTGCACACGGAGCTGGGAATGTCCTGCTCCCCTCGAGGCCACTGCATGTCCTCGATCTGGAGAGAGCACGAGAGACAATGAACGGTTAGATCAGTGAGAAAACATTAAAGCAGGCCTTGTAATGGGACGTGTGACTCTTTCCTTGTCTTGTTTTTAGCCATGTTAGCGACACAGCTCATGGGGTGGCAGTGCCGGTCGGTCCGGACTGAAATACCTCAACAACTATTGGATGGATTGACATTCATTTTGTGTACATTCATAGTACCCAGAGGATAAATCCTTCTTTTCTCGCAACAACAGGTTTACATTTTGTTTGTGTAATAACTCTGGTGATCTTCTGACTTTTCATCTGGCGCCATCATCAGGTCAACATGTTAATGTGTCCGACACTTTATGACCAAATACCTGCCTAACTGCCTTCTGCTAGCTAGCTAATGTTAGCATGCTAACACGTTAAACTACGATGGTGAACATGATCAGTATGTTAGCATTGTTTGTGAGCATGTTAGCATGTTGATGTTAGCATTTAGCTGGAAGCAGCACTGTGCCTCACAGAGCCTGGTGGAACTTTCTAATGTGTGGAAACTATTAGAAACACACAATAAATACACTGAAATGAACAAACATTGCGGAACCCTTCACCTTCATTAACATACAGGTAAGTAGACTGTTAACGCCAGTCAGTGATGAACAGAAGACAAACAAATACAACCATTATCTGGCTTCTCTTTGTACTACACTACCAACCATAAACCTACTTAAAACCATCTAATAAGAATACATGAATTGCATTATGTGGAAATGTAAACTTATATTTCCCAGTGTGGAACTCCACTGCGCTGCGAAGCCAGTTGTAAGTAATGGCACTGTCAGATATCGACTGTGAGGTTATGGTCTCTGAGTCTCAGATTCATAGCTCAGATGTTATCAGCAGTGCTGCTGATGATAAACAACAAGTTGGCTTCGGCTCTGGCTTGTTACTAAAGTAAATGTCTCATTGATTTGACAGCTTGACTGCTGCTAATGAGTAATGAATACTCCATTAGTGCAACATCAATATGGATAAATTCCACCTGGATCGTAGCTCTGCACTGAGTGGACATCTCACTTATCTGCTCAGCACTGCAGGCAGGTGGCTTTAAACCAACGCTCTGCAGCTGGAGGATCGCTGGTCATGCAGAGGAAGCAGGTTGAGAAGTTATACATTATTATGTAATGTAACATGTAACAAGATACATTAACCCAATTTTAAGACTTTAGTTTCTTTACAGATTAAGATTTTAAATACAAAATGATTCCAAATAAGACAGATTAAACTACCTTATAAATACTGCTCCACCTCGACCAGCTACAGGAGGAAACTGTTGCTGCTTCACTAATAATCACATATGTAATAGTAACACTCAATGGGCCGTTTTTATGAATGGTGAGAAATGTTCTTTTTTTATTCTTTATGATCATTTTGATGGTGTTTTCAGCTTTGACAGTATGCATGGAGTATTGTTATACTGCAGTGTTGCTGCTCTCAGGATCACAATTCTTCCTCCATCACTGTTTGCTTGACATTTGGACTTTTATGAGCTCCATTAGCTTTGAAATGTGCAGGTTGTGGAGCGTCAGCAAAGGCAGAAACATTTGTTCCCTGAGTTTGTCCTTCAGACACAACTTGTCCGCAGGCTTGATGCCAATTCTTAGACTAATATGACATTTGTAACATTTGTAGGCAGAGAAAGCCATATACCTGCATATACACCCCACTACCTTGTGCAGGCAGACCAGAAGTCTTTACAGAAAGCTTTACATTGTTTAAAATGTTTGAGTAGTCAGAAGTATTGGGAATGTTTCATTTGCAACATGCTTTTATATGACTCTGTAAATCCCACCACGTCCTCACAACACTTCCAGGCCTCCTTGAAACTACGCCCAGACCTTGGAAGGATCTCCAGTGAGTGACAGTGGCCAGAAACCCCGATGTTGTGTGTTGACTTTGATTATTTTGGCAGATAGCTGGTTTCTGTTTAAACGATGTGAAAGGACCTGGAGGGATTTCAGATGCTACTGTGACCCTGAGCTGCTCACTTACACAGCCCTAAGGAGGTACTCAAACACATTATCTACAAAGACCAATCTGAATCCGTCTGTGGTTCCAGGAGCCAGGGGCTACGCTAGGATGTTATCACCACCCACCATCAACCAGACCTTCCCCACGGCTCCCTGTGCGCTCCCAACAAGCCCAGTTGATAACCCGGGATAGCTGGGGATGAAAAGCTGCATCAAGCTAACAGCCTGAGTCAGCCGAAGGCTTGTATTTGGCCACAGTGAGGATTCAGAATCACAACAAAGAGGCAAACTCCAAACAGCCCGCTAATCTTCCTCCCTCCCAAAGGCGGCAGCCAACTCTGCAGAAAAGGAAAAGCATTTCTTCCCTCCCACACACTCCTTCTCTTACTGCATTTCTTTTCTATTAAGCCTTTCTGATCGTATTCATCACCTACAAACACACGTCCATCCATCGCTCCCACATTTCATCCACGTCACGCTGAGCTTTTCATTGTGTGCCGAGCACACAAATCCCTGCTGCGCCTCCTCAGTAACAGCTCACAGGCAGGTGAATATGCACATCAAGTGTATTCAAATCGGACTTGTCATGTCAGAAACAAGCTTTACTACACAGAATTGATGAGTGGCAGCCTCGTGCCTGCTTATAGAATGAATCACGGCTTCACACGTCCAAAAGGATTTCAGACGGGAGGCCCAAATGGGATTCAAACAGCCAGCAGCTCCGTCGGGTCAATCATTTAAATGGAAACACCATCCGTCTTCTCGCCTCGCAGCGGTCAGGAGGGCTGCCAGCCACTGCGGCGCGTTCAATAATTCACTCAGGTCTTTGAAGATGTGTCACAGCTGGTAGAGAGATCCGGACAAGAGGTCTCCGTGGTCTTAAATCTCTGACTACGTGGCCACACAAAAGTCCACATGTTCCAGCTCCTCCAGCTGGAGTGATGAAGTCCCAGGTTCCTGAACCCGCTGCACTCTGACAGTCTTTGTCAAAGAAATGGAATAAGTGAGGAGAGCTGTGTGTGACGGCATGGACTTGAACACATCACGTCAGCACACAGAAGCTGCAGCGTCCTGTAGGTTCCAGTAACTGAGACCGGACCCGAGCCAGAACGGCTCCGAACTCTATTCTGTCGACTCACGTTTGTCCAAATCATGCAGTTTTCTATCAAATGGTGCAAAATGTTCACTGACATGTTTCACTTGTTTTTACAGCACTTGGTGAATCCATCAAACCCAACTCCAGAAGTACCAGGTCCAGGTCCAGGTTTTTTTCCAGACAGGGTGTATAGTTGTAGTAGTGTTTGGAGGACTTCGGCTCCAGAGACCCGGGTTCATTGTTCCACATCCTGAACTAACGCCGCTGTGATTGACTTGAACAATAAATGATAATTTAGCTTCATTAGCAGATGATCAGCCTCAATAAGCTTCAGTGAGCGTTTTACTGGTACGTTCAGGAGCATTTACTAACATGTTGATGAGAAACGTAGTCCAGGTAGAGATTCACCTCCAACAAGGGCTCCGTCAGCAGGACTTCAGGTTGGGTAACAACATTGGAGAAACCGACGCTGACTGTTGGGAGAAAACAGGAAGTGAACAGCGAGAGACAAAAGCAGAGCGAGCAGAGGAGTAAAGGATGAAGAGAGAGCAGGACGACAGCAGAGAGAGGAGGCTGCATCATCTCTCTCTCTGTGTTCTCGTTATCAGTTCCAGGCAGACCTCTGCTCTGCTGCAGATAAAGCGCCGGCCCACCTTGACGTCATTGTAGGGTCAGGTGAGCCCTTTAAATGGCCTGAATAAATGCGCCGTGACCCGTCCAACACACACCACCTGTGAGGAAGAAGAACGCTCTCTTCCTCTGCAGATACTGGAGGAGCATCCTTTTCTTTCCGTCTCTTGTCATGTCTTCCTGCTCCTGCAATAAAACTCAACAACCAATCAACAGAAATCTTCCCATCCAGCTGCGCGAGATTAAATCGAACCCAGCGGGGGGGATGTTTGGTGCACGTCTTCTCCGTCCACTGGCTGTTAGCTGGGAGCAGTTCATCCACGCGCTCATTAGCTCTCTCCTCCTCCGTCAGTTCATTATCCGGCCTTTAGGGGGCCCCGGTCCCTGTGCTCATCATAAAAACCCCAGAGGAAAGAGTGATCGCATCAACGCGCTGTTGCCATGGATACGATGCAGGATCCATCTAGCTGTTTTTGCCTTGTGTCTGTCTTCACCCCCCCCCCCCCCCCCCTCTTCCTCTCTGTTTGGCTACTGGTTCATTAGGTTACTACAGATACGAGTCCTCTCACACATGCTGAAGCTCCCAACATGATATAACCCGTCTGTTATATCGTCAGATCACTTCCCTCTAGAATATAAAATATATCAAATACATGAATATGTAAATATCCAGATGTGTCCTGCTTCACTTCTCTCTGCTGTTCCTTCATTTCTTCTGTGACTTATATACATATACTAAATGCAGTCTCGCTGTGACCGCATCACAATGTTGATTTGATTTTAAACTAATCAGATATTATTAGTATAAAAGTGGTTATTCTTACAATCACTGAGATCCTGGATCTGTGGATGTTTAGGTTTGGTCTTCTTCTGGACTTATTAATTACTTGTAGTTCTGCCTGTCTCGTGGTGTAAAAAGAAAGATGGCTGCTGTGTTTCAGCTTCAGGACTAAACCAGCAACAGTCAAAGACTTTTTGATGAAGACTCAGAAAACACTGTTCTTCATCAGATCCTGAGGGGTGCAGACACAAAACATTGAAAACTGAACAACCAGGAAACACGCTGACTCACCACAGCTGGGATCTTATTGGTTAAGCCTCACACCAATCTGTAATCCTATTTGTGGGTTTATTTTCTTCCTTCACACAAATACCTGGATCATTTGAGTCACATCTCTTCGTGTCTCTGGCTGACACCTCAGAACAGAGCAGATGTTCTATGCAGAAGATAAAAAGACTTCCCACCTCCTGGTTCAGTGGTGCTGACGGCTGCTGGCGCTCGTCACTATCTGCCTGTGTTAGTAATAAAAGTCTCACACACAGTCTAGCTTCCTTCCTTTAATGCATGCCACAGTTATTAACGTGGTGACTGTGCATCATGATTAAATTGATTAATTGAATGGAAAAGGAAATAAGTGCCCCGGATCCCTGCGAGGCCGCGTGCACTCGAACGTTACGCAGTTAGTGGATTAGCAGCCGGCCGGAGAAGAAACAGAAAGACAAACAGACTAATCAGACAAGTATCACTGCCCCAACATGTCTCATGCATCCAATAATACTAAGCAGCTACAGAAGCAGACGTTGCATTGTGATTAACTGGGAAAGTATTTATTACTGTGATTGTGTGTAATTCAGGAGGCTCGTAGTCTCGGCAGGTGAAGGTAGTTTATGTGTGAAGCAGCGTGACAGTGAGAGGACACTAACAGCACGAGGACAACGTTGGACACCAGAAAACAACACATGAATCTACAGCAGGGTAGCTGGAGAACTGCTGCAGTCGCTCCCAGAGATCCATCTGGTGCCTCTGCAGTCAACCGTTTTTATAGATATGGCCTCTGACTTCTCTGGCTCAGTGGTTTCCTTTGTCCAAACATGATATAGTTTATATGAGCGGGCTCGTCTTCCCTCCGTTTGTCCTTTCATTTCTTGTTTCTTAAGTTCAGAATGGAAATCTGTCCTGTCCATCCAGAGCAGCAGAGCACAGGAAGCCTAACCTGTATCTAAAAAAGGAAGAGGCTGCAGAAAACGTTTTCCGAAGCCCGAGGTGGTGTCCTCGAACGCCTTGTTTAGAGGTGGTGTCCTCGAACGCCCCGTTTAGAGGTGGTGTCCTCGAACGCCCCGTTTAGAGGTGGTGTTTTCGAACGCCTCGTTTAGAGGTGGTCTCCTCGAACGCCTCGTTAGAGGTGGTGTTAGTGACTTTTTGTCTATTGAAACATCTTAACAACTATTATGGGATGGATTGTGATGAAATGTGTCATTCATGTTCCTCTCAGGATTAACTGGAATAACTTGATAACTTGATGGTGATTCTCGTGAACATCGGCATGTTAGCATAGTCGTTGTTAGCATTTAGCTCAAAGCACCACTGTGGTAAGTACAGCCTCACAGAGCTGCTAGCTTTCCTGTAATTATCTCAGTTAATTATTTAAGTTTCAGTGTAAGAGTTTAAATGTGCTACAACTTTGTGTTCTGCTTATAAGAGATAACCAGACACACTGTTCTCTTCTACATTAAATTACATTACATACATTACATCTACAATGCACAGAGGAGAGAAGTGACGACCAGAATCAACACATGAGCACATTTCAGCATTGGTGTAAGTCTTAAATGTTGCAGTCTCGGCTGTCTTTTTGCGACTCGTGATAATTTAAAAGGAAATAATGAAAACATTGTGTACATTAACTGGGAGGAAGTGCAGTGTTTTCCTACCACAGGTGAGAAACCAACTGCCTTTGTTCTCTTGAATAAATCTGAATATAACACGCTTCTAACCCTTCTTCAAAGAAAAGTTACAGTTTGGAAAAAAACAAGAACATTTGAATAATTATATTCCTTTCAGCTGTACTCCCAGGACACAACAGTGCAGTAAGCAGACATTATGACATTATATGGAATACATCACTGAAACAAACGCTTCCCCTGCTGTTCATGTAGTATGTATGAGGAAAGAGGGGATCTGCATTTACAGGTGCTGCTGAGACGACTACAAGTGATCCCATCGAGATGTTTTCCTGTTTCGCTGAACTTAAATGCACACGAGAGCTCAACAATGCTACTGCTCCAGCAAACTGCAGCAACATTTGAACTGTCTGCAAGAAGCCCTCTAATTCTTAAAAACGCTTTTTTTATGTGAAAACTACTTGCATCCTCAGAGTGCGAGTGCAAACAACAGAAAAACTACAGAACACAACTGAAAAACAACATAGAACAACAGAAGGGAACAGAAAACAACAGAAAAAACTAAATCTCTTCTTCTGCTTCTTTTTAGTTAAACAAAACTGCATCACAGCCAACAGACAGGTTTGTAAAGCACTTTGAAACAACATTTAATATAATATAAACATTATAATTAATACATTGCTATTGAGTAGCAGCTTGTTTGCAGTTTGACAGACATGTCCCTTCTAACGGAGCTGTATGGGGATTCTGCAGTACCGCGAGTGGCCACTGGGGCAAACTGAGCTCTCTTCACACACAAGGCTCTATCAGATCATCATTGTTTTCTACACAGGATCAAAGTTTCATCACAGCGAACCAGTGGAAGGACTTGAACCTGCAACATGCTGCTCTCAGACTGGTGGAGGTGGAGGTTGAGGACCATCTCTGTCCCGGTCTCTCCATCTGACTCACAACACCGCTAGAAGGGCCGCGAGGGATCGCTCTCGCAGAGATCAAGGTCAAACTTCATTACTCCTAATGAGGCTTAGCACCCATCGCAACCCGTCTCCATCTCTTTCTTTCAGACATGAAAGACAAGCAGCCGCAGATTCCTGAGTCATTACAGTGTCATCAGTGTGCTGGAGAGACGAGACGAGACTTCTCCCCCCACTGCTGCTGCCGGGTCACATTCACCTTTAATTGTCAAGCACATTCCACTGGAGACTCTTGTCCCTCCTGAAAATTGCTTTAGATATTTCTGATCTTTAAAGAGCCTGAAGCTACTTTTCTGCAGCAACATTAGCAAGATATTGTCTCTTTAAAAAAATACTCATTTCAAGCAAATGAGCTATTGTGTAATTTCAGGTTTAATGTAATGAGCTTTCTGCTGTGCACGACGATAAAAGGTGCAATAATAAAGTGCGTCTCTTTGTCAGAGGAAGCGTGTTTGATGTGTGTTTGTATGTGCATGTGTATACAATATAAGTGTGCACCCCCGCTCTGTGACAGATGATATCATCATGTCGTCAGATCACTGAGCTGTTTCATGTGTTTTTGAAGAGCTTCACAGAAACATTACGGAGACACGGGCGGCTGGAGGCTCTCAGAGCAGCGACGTCAAAATGATGTGTAGGTTCATAACAAAGCGTCATCGGATCCATGCTAATGCTAATATACAGCTTTCTGTGGGAATATCCACAAGGTTATAAAGACTTAGAATATTCTGCAGACATTCCCTGTCTGTTGAGCTTTTATTTTGAAATTAGACGATTACAAGGTTGCATTCAGTTAGTGATGTGGTGACATCAGGTGACACGTTGTGAAATCAGGTGACATGTGGTGACACGTGGTGAAATCAGGTGACATGTGGTGACATCAGGTGACATGTGGTGACATCAGGTGACACGTGGTGACACGTGGTGACATCAGGTGACGTGGTGACACGTGGTGACATCAAGTGATGTGGTGACACATGGTGACATCAGGTGACGCGGTGACACGTGGGGACATCAGGTGACGTGGTGACACGTGGTGACATCAGGTGACACGTGGTGACATCAGGTGACACGTGGTGACATCAGGTGATACGTGGTGACATCAGGTGACGTGGTGACACGTGGTGACATCAGGTGACGTGGTGACATTAGGTGATACGTGGTGACATCAGGTGACACGTGGTGAGATCAGGTGACGTGGTGACACGTGGTGACATGGTGACACGTGGTGACATCAGGTGACACATGGTGACATCAGGTGACACGTGGTGACATCAGGTGACGTGGTGACATTAGGTGATACGTGATGACATCAGGTGACATGGGGTGACACGTGGTGACATCAGGTGACATGTGGTGACATCAAGTGACACGTGGTGACATCAGGTGACATGTGGTGACATCAGGTGACATGTGGTGACATCAGGTGACACGTGGTGACATCAGGTGACATGTGGTGACATATGGTGACATCAAGTGACATGTGGTGACATTCACCTGTAAATGTGGGTTTTTTCAATGACACGACTACCAGGCCAGCGGCAAGAGGGACATTTAGTGACTCTGCTGAAAGCCGGTAATAAAGAGAGAAAAGCTGAAGGTTCACACTGTTTCCCCAAACATCTTCTTTTATTATGCACAGCTGCAGCTTCATTAAAGCGTATATTGTCAGCTTGACTTTAAAAGCTTAAATTGTTATCAGAGAGTGGTCACATCTTATTGTTCGCACCACAGCAGCCATCATTGATCCTGCGCTGCTGAACTGCATCTGAACAGTCGTACAATCGTAGCAAGAAGCATTCAGGCTTTAGATTCCTCTGCCTCTCCCGGTTCATCCTTTATTTTCCACCTTTCACTCCACCAACATACAGACAGGCATGAACTTCCTCTGAGGTGATCGTCTCTTCCAGCTGCAGGACAGAGCGGCGAGCATGACCTCAGTCAGGGTTTCAACAAAGATGATATCTATTTTATTTTTTATATTGAAATGAAACCACATCAGAAGTTTAGGAAGAAGTGGAAATGTTCATGAAATGCACTTTTATTAAAACCTGATTTAATATTCCAGGTCACAAAGATTGGGAACTACTGCTTTAATATTTCATGACGTGGTGAATTTTATTGCCCTATAATAAATAAATAAAAACATTTGAAAAGAAACTCTGTCAGATGAATGTGGTGCTGAAGCAAAAAGCACAATATTATCCCCTGAAAACTCTCTCTCTACCCAACATGCACAGAGTCACGTAGCATCATCAGTCCAAAGAGGCTAACACACCTAGCCTTAGTTCACTAATAGCAGAAACACTGTGTCCTGTGTGTCTGCAGCTTTAACCATAAAAAAAGACGTTAAGGTAGAAATGCAACACTGTGTTGAGTATCCAGGTCTACTGAAGCCTGACGGTATTATACAGGTTTGCAGGGATTTGGCTGCCATTTTCTAAATGAAGCTGGTAATCTAGTATCATGGGCACGAACTGTTTAATCCACCTTCATACAGTCAACGAGTCAACAGTGAATAAAATGAGATTACACTGTGGCCCAGCTCTTACCAGGTAATCCCACATGATTTATTTCACTTACTCCTGACATAATAAATGCATCTGTGTATTACTACTGCTCATCTACAGTGAAAGTGTTCAGGACAGTAACTCCTTATAAACATCAGTAAAAACAAAAGATATGTTCCTGGTTCTTTGTAAGGGACAGTGTAGAACGTTCTCACAGACAAACAGAAGAGATCTATTTTACCAGAGTTAGCTACTTGCTAGTTCCCTGCAGTCCCAACAAACACACATTAATACTACTAATACAACCACTGCCAATACAAGCTCCAAATACAAGAACTGCTGAAGTCAGTCTCAGATCCAAACACCAGTACCGGATCATCTCTGAGACAGAACGTGTTCCTGCTAACATGCTAACATCTCACCTATCTGAACCAGAAGGCGTGAGAAGGTGAAACCATCCTGCTGTTGAACTTTATCATCATTCGACACATGACTGAATGAAGGTGCTAGTTGTTAGTGTGTGCAGGTAGTGAAACCGCGTGAAACAGCTGCTGCGACAGGTGAAGCTGGTGGAAACACACAGGAGTCACCTGCTGTAGCCCGAAACATCCAAAAGCCCCTCAACAAGACACCCAGGTCCAGAAACCAGCTGGCTTTTCATCCAGCCTGCAGACGTTTGAAGCCTCAGCTGCTCTCAGAGCTTTCACATGCATGAAGTCTGAACTTCTGAAGAGTAACAAGTCATGAATGACATTTTAAGTAACGAGTACAACACTGGTCACACAGTCTAAGAGGAAAGAGTTAACGGAGTCCTGCAGGAGTCGTCCTGCCGGAGCCGTCCTGGTGCAGGATAAGGCCACACAGATCTGACAGAGAGTCACAGCAGAACTCCATCATTTCTATTTCTACATTTGCAACACGTTCAAGTGGTTTTCTTGAAAGTTCAGTCTGGGATTAAACGGCTGTCTTGTGTTTCTTTCTGTACCTGACAGGAACATCACCGGGCACCACATTTAACAGGCCGTGTAGGGCGGCTCACGTGTGTCAGTGCGGCACATTAGGATAATCGATCCACACATTTTCTTCCTCTCTGACTCTGTTAACAGCAGCAGGTTCAAACAAAGGTTATTAATCTAGTAAATATGCTGATTACCTTTCAGGGCCTGGATCTCACACTGCTTAAGAAAACCAGCGTGCACGCTCCTCGGGTGAATCACATTACGTTTGACTGTCACGCTTGAACATATAGTTTCAGTAATAGCCCCCCCCCACACACACACCAGCCAATACACAGTGGAGTTATGAGGATAGAGGGAAGGAGCAATAATGGGAGGCCTAATAGCAACAGCTCTGCCACATCTGGCTTACCGGGGGCTATCGAGGTGAATAATTTAGTGTTGTGAAGCAGCAGAGACGTGGTCTTGAATGCAGAAGCAGAAGAATGCTGCAGATCCACTCACAGCTTCAGCGTTACAAACCTGAAACTCCTTCCTGTTATTACATGCAACTTCCTGTTATCTGGGTTTCTGCACTGCAACGTCCACTAAGGTTTCTTTTCATTCATATCATTACACTGATATAAGAACACACTGTCTGTGCACACGCGTACATGTACGTGAATGTAGTTTTCATCCTCACTCATCTGTTTTAGTTTGAAATCACACAGCGTCCACATGACTCCGATGTTTCTGATCCCTAAAACTGAGACGTGTTAAAACCAGTTTCAGTTTAAACTCCAGTTGTTTCAGCGAGGACGGAGGAAACTGAGACGTGTTAAAACGATGAAGCTCACTTCCTGATTGGTTCTAATCAGCCACGATGTGTCCTTCCCTGATTGGTCACGCCCCGATCATGTGACCCAGCAGTTAATACAACATGAATGACATCACTTCCTGTCAGTTTCTTCCTGCCTGTTTTAACATGATACGTAGTCGTGTGGATGGAACCTTTTATAAAAACGATCACATACTTTGTTTAATTCTCTTCTAATTGAATGTTAGAATGTGTGCAGTGACGTTCATACTGTGCACAGAGCACTTCCTGCTGATCGCTGTGATGCAGCACAGTGAAACTCTCGCTGTGCTCACAGAGAGTCACGAGCGAAACGTGAGAAACAGTTTGGGTAACACTGTGACTTTAGGCCATCTCTCCGGAAAGCAGCGGCTGCTACTGAAGGAAAACTCTGCTGAATAATTCAGCACCGCTTTGCTTCTCGGCAGATACATTTCAGCACCGCAGCCTCTGAGGAGCATCGAGCGGATGGAAGCTTTACATCACAGACGCTAATCACAGATGAGATGTTGAACCAAAAAAGAGTTCAGAAGAATTCAAAACTTCTAACAACACGAGCCTGCAGCAGTGCTAACACCAGCGTGCTAACACCAGCGTGCTAACATGCAGATGTTTAGCAGGTACAGTGTTTCATTTTTCTGGTACAGTTTATTCTCTTCTTATTTTATAAACTCATGATTGATCTTTTTTATTTGAGGTTTCTCTGCTTCTCTGTACTTGTGTCGGGCTTTGTGCTGCTGTAACGTCAAGTCAGAGGATCACCAAAGTTATCAAAGTTCATTCACAATGCATCCCATAATAGTTTAGATGTTTCAGTCTGGCATAACGTGGTGGACAGACAGACAGACAGACATTATGTAAGCTGCGTCTGTAGAACTGCTTTAGTGTGCGTGAAGTCTTCCCAATGCAAAGTCACACGGCTGCCATCTTGGATCTTGGTATCCGGTTCTTATAGTCCTGAAGAAGACAGACGGGTCAGAGGACGGACAGATGGACTCCCAGTGTCCCTGTCAAACATCAGTGAACGTCTCACCATCACATCTGACCTCCAGTTAGAATCTGCTGAAAACTGGCCAGATAATCGTCCCATGGAGAAGCAAGCGCAACACTGGCCCGTTAATAATATAATATATTAATATAATATTTTATATTACTGGATCCAAATTCTTGAAAGATTAGCTGGGACGGATGTTTGTTGATGTAAATGTAATGAGTGCACAAATGAAGTTCATTAATTTTCAATTCAATTCAATTCAATTTTATTTATATAGCGCCATATCATAACAAAGTTATCTCAGGGCACTCAATCATTGCCCAGTCTGCTGAAGCAGGTACCTGCATGTATATTTACAGGTGTGTGCTTCCTCCTGTCCTCCAGCCTCTGACCTGGAAACGGAGGACGACGATCCCTGATTGGATGCTGCAGCTGACTGGACGCTGCATCTGATTGGACGCTGCAGCTGACTGGACGCTGCATCTGATTGGACGATGCAGCTGACTGGACGCTGCAGCTGACTGGACACTGCAGCTGATCTGCAGCATCAGACTGATGCAGTTTTACATCTGGTCTCCCAAGTTTTCCATTTTAATTGTTTTCAGATTCCAGCTGCTTAAAATAGCGGATGTGTGATTAACATTAAAACGATCTGTTAGCTGCGTCATGGGTTTGATGTGAGGTAACGATTAAGATTTGACAAAGTGAAACAAGTAAATCATGAATGAATCTGTTTCAGCCGAAAGTTCATCTTTGTGTTGTCATCTTCATCATCATCATCATCATCATCATCATCATCATCCAGTAAAATGAGTCTGAACATTTAACCTTTCAAGCACAGAGTAGCCTATAGATCTTTTTACAGCTCCAATAAAGGAAGAGGCGTTCGGCTGTTCGATCAGGATCCATCAGCCCAGTTCATCATACTGTAACATCCACACACAATGTGAGTGATTGGACTGAGCTCACAACGAGGGGCACGTATAGTGATCCAGAAACGGGCCGTACAGGCAGGGCATGTTATTCAGTCTCCGACAGCACTAACAGAACTGAACCTGCTCCTCAGGAACTCTTTCTAACAGCATCCCACCTCCTCACCTGAGCCTGCAGGAAGCACAACACGCTGCCCCTGAACATCTCATAAACTCACATTGAGCTGCAGGGACTCGGTCCACTGTCCAATCACGCGGTAGCCCGGCCCGGTCACGTTGTTCCACTGGTACTGAAACAGATCGTAGCGTCCGGGGGCGTCGCCATTACGGTTGAAAGTCACCGAAGTACCAGCACTTCCTGTGGAGGACAGACAGCCACTTAGTCAGCCAGTCACTTGGTCAATCAATACATCAATAAACATATGTTTAATCAAACATGGTCGATCAATACATTTAATCAGTCAATCGGTCGATCAATATATTTAATAAGTGAACCGGTCGATCAATACATTAACCATTTTAAAAGTCCCCAAATGGACTGTTTATATCACACTTTTATACACGCACGCACGCACGCACGCACACGCACACACACACACACACGCACGCACACACACACACACACACACACACACACACACACACACACACACACACACACACACACACACACACACACACACAC